>CAKAOH010015120.1:7988-49175 GCA_916701665.1 Sebastiscus tertius | reverse complement strand
TCTCTCCCCCCCCCCACCTCCTCTCACTCTGTGCTCATTTCCTCTGTTGCAATTACTCCCTCGCTTTCTGTTAACCCCGTTTCTCTCCATCTCACCAACCTCCCATCTTTCTGTGTATTTCTGCAGTCTCCAGTCCTATCAATCAAGACATCCCATTACCACTTTCCCTGTCACACCCAAATTCCTCCTCTGTCCCCGCAGCTTGCATACATATACATACAAATACACACACACATCCCATCCTCTGCTGCTTCAGACACACACACACACATAATCTCACAGCTATGGCGTCTCCAGGACGTGAATCATCAGAGCACATTGGCAGACGACAGCTCTCGTCCCTTTGAATGACTGCCCTTCATAAAAGACAGATTGATGGATGAATGGGTGGGGGATGAATAAATGGCTTGATGGGTGGATGAGTGTGTGGATGGAAGGGTGGGTGGATGAATAGGGGGATAAAAGGGTGGGTGAATGGGTGACTCATGACATCCTGATCCGTTACACAAATCTGCAAATAGGCTTGGAGATGAGCATTCATGCCCCGTGACACATTTCCCCGAGTGTTTACTTCCTGGCGCACCAAATGCACCGGGTGAAGTAGTGCTTCTACGGAGAGCATCAACGTTTTGGTGCTTATCCCAGGCCTGCATGGAGAACCTGATGGTTGCTGGAAAGTCATACATTTACAATAAAGTTTATATCATCACAGGAGTTGAGTCCATCTGCTGCTTCAAGCTGGCTGCATTTACAACCAAGAGTCATTTCATTGATTTGGGAAAAACAAAAGTACATTATAAAATAATCAATATACACTTGGCCAAACAGGGAAACACACCAGGGTTATGCGTTGAGTGCTAAAACGATTAGGCTAGTCAATAATATTGATAACCGATTAATCTTTTGAGAAATCTATGAAGAAAACAAAGTTAAATTCACTGGTTTCAGCGACTCTAATGGGACTAGTTGGTGCTCTTCTCTCTTTATATAAATGTAATGTTTAATTTGGGACTGTTGGTCAGACAGAACAAATCATTTTAAGATATCAACTTTAAGCTCTGCGAAAGTTATGATGGGTATTTTTTATTTTTCTTTTAAGCCTGAAAACAGAGCCAAGAGGAGGTGCAGGAGTCTACGTTTCTCTCAGAGCACTTGAATTACAATATACTGAAAGGTTATTATGGAATTTTTGCCCAATGATGCCAAAAACATTATGCCTACTGCCGCTTTAATCAGGAAAATAATCAGCAGCTTAATTAATAATGAAAATAATTGTTTGCCGCAGCCCTACATCCAACTATGTTTTCAGCACTATTTAACTGTGACAGTGTTTTCTGCTTTGAATGAAAACCAAATGTTACTTTTTCTATATAATCCCTAAGTAATGCATAAATAATGAATGCTGTTCCCTACATCTATTGCTTCCTGCTGTTGCTACAATGTGGCACTATTTGCAACCTGTTGACTTGCCGAGACCTGTAGAATGTGTGTAACCTGAAGCCTTCCTTCCTGTTTGTGTCAGATTATGTAGCGCATGTGCGAGTGTATACGTGTGTTGACATGCACCGCCTCATGTACATACAGAATGTGACCCTGCTTGTGCGAGTGTGTGACTCTGTGTGTGTTTGACTCCAAGCCAGGAACAATGTCACCCATTGAGAATCTAACACACACACACACGCGCGCACGCGCACGCACATACACGGTGGGCTGGTGTGAAGTCGACCTGGTGCCGTTTGACTGTGAGATTTAACATGTCAGGTCCTCTCAAGTCATTTCCTTGGCCTGCTGTATTTGTCTCCCACTGACGCTTTAAAAGCTATCGGCCAGGTGGAAGGGCCAAGCTGCTTGTCTGAGTCAACACACACACACAGAAAGAGACAGATGAAACAAATGTCCCTTTCAAATAGCGACAAACATGAAAAATGGAAGGTTTGCTTTTAGCCTGAGATGGCCTCTGTAATGTCATTTCTTCGCTTCTCGAGTCTCTCCCACTTCTTTGAGTTACTGTGCAGTCCTACATTTTTAATAACGAGGCATGCAAATACTCTCACAAGCACGAACACAATGTGTCAGATAAGATTTTGTGCTCTGGGCGTTAACGCTGCATGCCAGATAAGCCAAAACAAGCACTCAGCATTTTTATTTGAACGTGTCTCGCTATCTGAGGCATCTTCGATCCTTTACGCCAAGAAAGTTAAACCAAATATTATTCAAATATTTGTGAATGTCTGCACTTTTATCTTGGCCTGAATGAAAAGAACTACTTAAAAAAAAAGAAGAAAAAAAAAAAACACCACCACCCCCGTTCAGCTGAGCAAACCAGACACGTCTCCATGGTTACTGCACCAGTAGGCTCTGACATTCTGTGGTTGTTTTGGCTGTTTGTGGTGAAGCAGAATTCCTTCGCAGATGACCAAGCAACACGCCTCTACATGTGGGTCTGTTTCCAGTGCTTACAAAGAGCAAATTCTACATCATTATAAGGCAACTTGAGAATCTGTCTCTCTGAAAGTCTCCACTCAGCATGTGTCCAAAATCAGGCTTGTAGTAAAACAAAAAGATTATTGTTTTATAGCACCCAGTAAGTAAACACTAGGGGACAAGTAATGTGGAAATTATAATACTAGAAAAAAGCTTTTACAAACATTTAATAATGATAAAACGTTCAGTATCACATCTTTTCATTATGTGTGGTGGAATTCCTTCATGTTTGAATAGACAAACTCAAATGGGGACATCAAGTCTAGTAAACCGAAACAACTAGGGCGGTCAATCGAGTAAATGATTTAGATTAATCTCATGATTGTCCATAGATAATCACATTTTGTATCAAAATGTACCTTAAAAGGGAGATTTGTCAAGTATTAAATACTCTTATTCAGGGTTCGTAACCCAAAATGTCCAGACTCACAAAGAATTTATCATCACATCTAAATTGTTACTATAAATGAAACTGTGAAAATAAAGAATGCCTTTATACCCACAGCAATCAGCGTATATTGTCACTTTGTTTATTTTACCAGCTGTTACTTTGATTGTATGCTTTGATCATGATATGATATAATATGATGGGATTGTTTCATTTCAAATATTAAAAGATGTTTTGGTTTACATGAGTGATTGTGCAGATTAAACAACAGGTTATGTTGAAAATCAAGCATTTTCAAGCTTTGTATTTGAATTCAAGCACACAACAGTTCAATTTAAGCATTACCCAAACTTTCAAGATGGTACGAACCCTGTTAATGGTAAAACCATAATAAAGATTTCACAGCATGTGGTTGCTGCGCTGGTAGTGAAGTGGAATCACAATTAGGTCCTCTCACAGCATTAAGGGTTCTGGCGTGGCAGTGGAATTCCTCCATGGTTGACCGGGCAACTCAGAGCACCATTTGGCTCCATGTCCAGAAGGCTAACCAGCCAAAACAAGGGGGCTAATAAAACTGTCCACTGATAAGCAGTTAATGCCCCAGAACTAATGACTGCGCTGCCACCCTGTTTTCTCCCTCCCAAATCAGTAGTGTGACATTCACATGCACACACACAGCGGTAATATCTGCTTCTTACACAGTAATATGCGCTGTAACTGGACAACAGAGGGAAGATTTAAGGAATGAGGAGAAACGGGAAATCTGGGAACTCAGTGGAGGCTGAGTAGCTACACGTTCTAAAGGAAAAAAGTTTTAAACTGAAATTCTGACTTGATTGAGTTTTAAAACGGGCACTACAAACACAAGCATTTTTGATCCAGTGGTAGTAACACTTTCAACAGCTCGCATCCATAGATGCCGGTGTTCCAGTTTAACGCGTGACTGTGTTAACTGGTGACTCTCAGCCGAATGAGTCCGTGGTTGCTCGTAGTGACGGCAGCAACATGTAGGCGTCCACGCAAAAGCCTTCAATCAATTTCAAATACTTACCCATCTGTGTTTATTATCTACGTCAATTATTTACGTAAGTTACTACGAGCAACCACTGGCACGTTTGGCTGAAAGTCACCAGTTGACACGATCACTCGTTAAACCAAAACACCTGTTGCTACCGATCGAGTACCGATCAGATTATTTTCTTATTATTATTATTAAACATCTGTGACAAACTACCTGCAATCAGTTCTTCTTTGCTGCTCTAAAACAGTAGTTGCCAGTGGCAGCCATGATATATCCAGGGCGAGAGCACCGTGAAGGCTACTGTTTTGGAATAGTAAAGAAGAACTGATTGCAGGTAGTTTGTCACAGCTGTTTAATAATAAGAAGAAGGAAAGAAAAAGTGATTTCTAGTTAAACAAGTAGATATTTTTCTGGGTTAACAAATTATGGAATTGGATCGGTGCGTAGACTGACGTACTCTTCGATACCCGATCCCAGATTTTGGGCAGTATCGGACGCATTTCCAAATTGGTAACGGTATCGGAACAACTCTAGTTGGAATATCGATTCTGACAACTCAACACGCAACAACTAGACATTTTGATGCTGGTATCAGTATGAATTCAATGTTCTCGCCTGAATGGCTGCAGTGAAACACCACTTCCTTTACAGATATGTGTGCGCATATTTGATGTTGTTGGCTGTGAAAGGGTCTACATCCTACAGCACAAGTGTCAATGTCAACAGCTAATCCAAAAAAAAACTAAAAACTAAAAGGTGTTCAAAAGATGTGTGAAAAGCAGAGACACCAGTTCCACCCGTGAGATGTGTGCATCATCACAAGAACAATTCCTTCACCCTCCTGAGCTCTGCCACTGAAATGGCCTCTCTATCAGTGACATACAGGCCTGAGCAGTTAGCTACACTGATCGCTCATAATGGCCTGGCCAGCTCGCTGTGCCGTCTCCCTTTGCAGCAGTACACAGCTATGTCAGCTCCAATTATACGGGGAAACTGCCACTAGGAGCAACACCCGAATAGCTCCAGAGCCATATACTGTACACATGGCAGAAATTTTGTCACACTCTCTTAATGCTCAAAGCTTGAGTTAAAAAACTAGAAGAATAATTTCCCAAACCATCTGAGCCTAGACATTTTGTGTCATTTGGCGTCTATGGTTGCATAGTGCTGCTGGATGTAACTTTCCAAAAACCAGCCAATATGAGGACATGCTGATGATACAGCACATTAGATAACTAGGGTCAGGGTTAGGTCAATTAAATCAATAACTAAAAGACATCTTTAAATTTCAAATATTGAAACGTACCATGTAAAGGCTCTTTCCCACTGGACAAAAACCTATCAACACCCACTAATGGAAAGGTTACAATCGGCATTCATTCCCGGAACAAATGACTCTGCAGTGGTCACGGGTATT
Organism: Sebastiscus tertius; assembly: GCA_916701665.1. Classification (NCBI taxonomy): domain Eukaryota; kingdom Metazoa; phylum Chordata; class Actinopteri; order Perciformes; family Sebastidae; genus Sebastiscus; species Sebastiscus tertius. The sequence continues at coordinate 43,865 of CAKAOH010015120.1, read as the reverse complement.
TATCGGCTCAGGCTCTGAACGGCAGTGATGGAAACATGACGCCCGGGTGGACACGCTAATTTCCACCCCTTTTGCGGTGCGTTGAAGTGAATTTATATAATAAATAAAATCAACAGGTATTTGGACGATTATCATAATGTATTAACGTACAAAACATAAAATTAATATGCTCTCCTCAAAGCCACCAGACTCCAGTCAGACAACAGTAATGTTACTTAACTGATCATCGAAACACACTTCATTCAAACTCGACATAACCTAAAACATTAAAACCATCTTTGTTAGTCTTTCCACTGTCCCAACAATCACCAACTCTGGTTTGATGAAAATACACCATTAACTCACCGAGTTAGACTAACTGGGAAAAGAAACAGCTGTTATATGCTCTCCTCAAAGTCACCAGACTCCATTGACAGAAACAGTAATTTTACCACACTGATCACTGTAAAACACACTTCATTCAAACTCGACAGAAACAAAACTCAACAAAACCGTTTTTGTCTTTCCACTGTTCCAACAATCACCAACTCTGGTTTGCACGTCTGTGATGTCAAATGTGACACACTAGAAAAAAAAAAAAAAAAACAGAAAGGCATACTTATCTACTGGCAATGAGAAAGAAGTCCATCACCCATTTTTAGCTGGTTTTCTCGTATTTTTTCTCTAATTTTGGTGGAAAAGGGTATAAGAGTACTGGCATTGGATGATGTCAAACCCAAACGAGGGAGGATTATTCCTGTTGCTGGGTAGCATAATGAGTCACCATAAGAATGCACCTGAGTTCAACCACACGTCACACTAGTCAGCAAGCATTCGCCCAGCTGAGCTCCCTGTGGACGCCTTTTGAGCACATTTTTCCAGAGTTGATCATTTCAGCATGGATTATTTAAAGTTGACAGGTGTTGATTAGACTGTTGTTTGTTCACTCACAGGATTGATATGGCTCCAGGCCAGTACCACAACTAAAAGTATTAAATTAACTCTGATGGGTGCAAACTTTTATGGACTTTGACGCACCACAAAATGTTCACACTGTGACTTAAATGAACCATGACTGTGTAAAAGACCGGTCTGAATCCTATACACATGATTTTGTGCAAACCTAACTTGGCACCTGCACATCGGGACTGTAATGGAAATACACCTCCGTTACATCTGATTGTTAACTTTAATTTAAAATGCTGTTGATTCTACAGCTGTTTAGTCCTCTGTGGCGTTGACTAGCTCCCAACAGGTGAGTGAAAACAGCAGCTGGAGACTTGTCTGTAGAGTGGGGGGAAAAAACAACATCATCTCTGACAATGAACGCTGTAACCCAGAGGAAATGTATAATAAGGAATTACAGCTCATGGCAAGAGCAGTTGTAGATCGTGTTGTATCGAAGTGGTGTACAGAGAAAGAAGAGTCACTCTCGCCGGACTGCTTTTCCTCTCCATCCACTCACGTTACAGAGACACACAGTAAAATAACACTTTCACACGTGCTCTTTGGTGGATTATGTGTTTGCAGAATTACAGGAGATGCTTGGTCAGATTCAGAAAAGATGCTGAATCTAATGTTATCAGTACATTTGATTGGTAATTACAGCTGTGCTGTTATTTCCTTGTTTTTTGGAGGGAGTTCTGCTGATAGAGACACACGCTCAGAGCGGGACTGTACAGCCGGCGAGAGATTCATAACCTGCTTTAATCTTCTTTTCAACTTCACTTGTCGCACATTGACGCAACTCACAGCTCGTATTACAACACCGTCATTATTAAAGTATTGGTACTAATAAAACGGGGTATCATACCGTTTTTAACTGCAGGGTATTGCGATACCTTTCTAGTATTGGTATACCGTGCAACACTACACCTTTAGGGGCCTCTATTTTAAACCATGTTGAAACCATGACAACAGAGAAGAGACCAACTTCAGCTCTCTGTCCCAATTTCCACTCGCAGACCCTCTGAATCTACCAACCGACGTCATCAACCAAAGCCCAGTCTTTTTTCCTTCTGTTGTTATCTCAGACTAAGAATAGCGGCAGCAATAGCCGACACCTTTTTAGAGCCTGTGAGGCTCTTTAAAACACAGTGCGACTGGTTTATTTTCAAGTTCTGACAAAAGTGCAGTATGTGCGTCGACAAGTGGTGTTTCAGTCATGGCAAGAGCATGACTCACAGCGACAGAATTGTAGCCAACTGTAGGCAGAGAAACGCTGGAGATGCCTCATCCCCTATTTTAGCCCACAAGGGCCGAGGGAGGAGGAAGAGAGAGACATGGAGAGAAAGTGCCTAAAGCATCTAAATCTCATCTCCCAATGTGATAAAGCAGGCTTACTCCACAACATGCACATTTCTTACCTTCCTTCCAAAGCTTTCAAAATAGGAAAAAAAAATCCATCCTGATCTCTAAGCCGAAAGAAGAATCCTTCTCTCCACTTGTACCGAAAGTTTGAAAAGCAGGGAGCCGAAGATTAGACTTATCATGAGGAGGATACACAAGGCGTTTCATATCAGAGGAACTCAATCCTATTTTGGATGATATTGATTTCTGAAATAGGGAGTAGCTCAGACGTAGACAGAAGAAACACCCTCAGAGAGGTGGAGGGGGGTGGGAGTGTGTCTGGGGAATGTGTCTGACTCCAATCTGCCTTTTGACAAAAATCTTGTTTACCAAGATGGAAATGGGATAAAAACCAAAGCCGTTGTCGGATTAAAAAACAGCGACAAAGAAACGTGTAAGAAGTGAACAGCCTTGTTAGCACTGTGATTGGTGGGGGGTTGGAAAAAATCCACTTTGATTTTTTAATGGTTTGCTGAATGGATTCTGCGAGTTTCAAACATTGTTATTCTGAATATTTTTTTATTTATTTGTGCACCATGTGCACTTCCTGGAGCTGGTGTTTAAGCCCCTGAAATCCACACCGACTTAACTGTCTTTCAGAGGCTTTAGCAGGTTCAGTATTAGAGCTAGAAGCTACAAATATTATATGAAACTAGAAAACCTAATGAATCCAGTGGTAGCAGACATGTCATGCTAGCATGTTGGGAAAGAGGCTAAATAACGCCCCAAAGCTAGGTTAAATTTTGGTGAGGCAAAACTGGCATGGCCATATTCAAAACGGTCCCTTGACACTTTGACCTCAAGATATGTGAATTAAAATGGGTTCTATTGGTGCCCACAAGTCTTCCCTATACAGACATGCCCACTTTATGATAATCACGTGTAGTTTTGGGCAAAAAACATGCAGTTTTTTTTAAATGTAGTATAAATGTGTTATTTTCGCCTGTACTAAAATGGTGTATGTGAATATTTCTGCATACTTGGGCCTCTAAACAGTCCTGGAATTAGATAAATTGGTTATCGCTGTAAAGCTGAGACTCTTATGGATCCATTGAGCCCAACTGTAATCATGTGATGATGTTAGTCCCTATAGTAGCCATTTCATTGTAGTGAGACCATTTTTGAAACTTGACCTCACTGTATAAAATGACCTGTGGTGACATCTAGGATAATCACAGCCTCATGAAACTTTACAACCACAAACCAGAGACCTCGGGCATTCAGAGGATGGATGGCTTTCCTAGGTAGACTGACATTAAGATGGTTTCTGAGTCCTGTCCAGAACATAATTGCTTGCCAAATTGCCAAAAAATTTAATTCTTGCAGAAATCTCCAAATGTCAAAGGTTTTTGATGCCAAATCACAGCATGGCTTTTTTATGGTGTTCCTCAAGGTCTTGGTGTCTTAATGTGGTATTTTGGGGGGATTATTGATCATTTTTATCAATTCTCGAGTGGTAAAAATGGTTAAATTTAGCACCAAATCTGTGTAACAAATGCTATCAACACAAAAGTTGCTGCAACAACTTATGAGACATTAAAGAGCATGGGGATGGCCATGACATACTTCTATCATAATGTTAAAAACCCGTATACACTTTTACAATTCATTTCAATTAATTAATTACTTAATTAATGCATGTTTATTTCGGATTTATGACTAGAAAAAATTGACACACAGTGCTGAGCATCTGAAATTAATCTTCAGGTTCCCAGCTTTCAGACGATGTACACCACTTCTAGGTGACATCTACTGTTGACCTGCTATCTCCCCCTAAAGACCCTCTGTACCCACCTTAAAAAAGACGGGTCCATTGTGGGTCTCAGAGGGTTAAGTAGCAAGAATCAGTCTTTACTGTCGCCAGAAACGACATACAGTTCTGCAACTAGTCTGCACTGGGCTTCTCTGGGTCATTTCAGGTCAGAAGTTACTCAGCACATTAAAGATTATAAGCTTCAAGTTCCAGGGTTTCCTTGCAAAACCACAAAAACAGACCCATAGACTTTTCTCCTCCAAAACACGTCAGGCCAAACATAACGCTTGTGCTACATCTCATGATCATCACCTTGAAAAGATGGTTGCAACGACGGCGCTGATGCCTCCTAGAGGTAATCTAAACCTCTTTAAGCCTAGGAGAACACCTTTTTACTGGAGACTGAGGCGCCTTTCAGAGGCGAGCTCTGCTGGTGTTGACCCTTTGATACATTAACACATGCACACACTGGCGCAGGATCCACACGGGCAAAGCACGCACACTCGCAAATCTGTTTACTTAACCCTTAAAGGTTGGCACAGAGATCTCTTCTGTATAAAAATGATGGAAAACACTACACGCTGAAAACACAGAACAACTGGACCTCTTTTCACTGCAAAAGGAGAGAGCACGACACACAGCACCGAGCATTTCTCACCTCTGTGTGTTATTACAGCTCTCCTACTACAGTGCAGGGCGATGAATTGCTACACAAATAAATCCAGTCGAATACACAAACAGACGATTCCAATGTTGTGTGTGTACGTCAGGCTGTGTCCTCTGCTCCTCATCAAAAAAAAACAAACACAAGATGAGGTTATTTAGTGCAACTGCCTGCGACACTAATCTGCTTCTTAATCCTTTTTTTTTTTTGCATCGGGGGAAAGACGATGGAACATGTTTGCCCTTTTCCAGCGAGGCCCAGCTTCATATTCACACACTGCTACATTTGAGTGCTGCAGAGTGGGAGTGGGGGTTTAGGGCGGGGGGTGTAACACTGACGGTCTGTGATCAGCCAAACTCAAGCCATGACAGAGCCACCAGCCCAGTTGCACATCAATTCGTGTACATGGACACGAATTGATGGCCAGAACAAAATCAATTTGTCTGTAATCCACGCAATTGTGAATCAGGAAGTATAAAGAGCAGCAAACGCAGTGTAAGGGGGAAGTTGTGGTGGACGGGTTGGTCAAAAAACTTTTTCCTAAACCTAACTAAGTAGTTTTTGTCACATACAGTAACTTCCGTACTTAAGGTACGCCACTTCCGGTGTTATTCTAACCCAAAATGCAATATTTTCCTAAACATAACTAAGTAATTTTGTTGCCTGAACCTAACCAAGTCGATATATTCCTAAACCTAACTAAGTAGTTTTATTTTGAAAAGACTGGGGCAGAAATTGACATGTGCGTCACATGTTGCTGGACATTCGTAGGAAAACGCACAAAAAATAAGTCATTGGATGTTGTGCTGAGTGTCACGAAATTAAAAAAGGGAAATTCATGTCTATCTTCATGAATATAATAGATTAAATTACGTGACTATTTCACAAACTGACGTGAGACTGTGTTGGAGCCACACCAACACTAGAACTAATACATATGCACACACACACATGTCCAAATTCATCCTGACTCAAAAAAACAACACACACCATGTGGTGCACACCCGCACAAGACACACACCTAAGTGAACAAATTAACAGCACGGCACAGAAACAAACACACATATCATCCTCATCGTCAGTGGAGGCGGGAAACAAACAGCGTTCTCTGTGTAGAGGATTAAAGACAGCTTGTCTACAAAACACACCAGTCCTATCAACATGACGCCTGTGTACACACACATGCGAGCAAGTGTGTTCAGCTGGCTCATTTGCGTCACCAAGGACTGAAAAGAATAGAATTTAATGCATGGCGGTGAGCTGAGAAGGTATTGATTTAAGTCCATTGGGGGTAGTAGGGAAATAGGTGGACCTCCAGGCCTCCTCTGTAAGCTTTAGGCAGAGAATAACGACACCCATGGGACCATTCAAAACCCTCCAAATTGCCCATTACTGAACAGTTGAGTCCTTTAATGTATTAAGGGCCTGTGGGAATCGAGCAGCCAAGTATTTCTGGACAATCAAATGACATTAAAACGGAAATAGACGGAACATGAGGTGTTTAAAACGTGGGGGTTTTCACTTGCAAGCCTGCCGCTCCACACGCTCTGCAAACCATACTCAGGATAGCAGCCAGACATCAACTGAATTGCTACCAGGAGGACCTCAAAAGGTCAGGCTGCAACAGCCAACTGTCTAAAAAAAACACCTTTGTAGTCGGGCCAGACCTTAAGCCTCTGGCCCTCTGCCTCCCTGATGGAAAAACAAAATGTACACACAAGAAATAGGCTACTGGTTCCAGTAAAACCATTATGGGGACGCTATAAAGAAGGTTTTCCCATACGGTGATTAAAAATCCCACGTAGCACCTTGAGGTTAGCCTATAAGCTCAAACCGACACACTGACATTCTGGCTGGAAAATATGTAGAAAATCAAATATCGCAATATTTTTTACCAAATACCTTGATGTCGATATTGCGACGATATTGTAGGGTTATTGGTGCTTTTACAAAATATATACACAATGAGATTCTTTTTATAAATAATCATCATAATGTGGATATAATGACTAAGTCGGTTAAAACAAATAATAGAACAGCTAGAACAGTCTGGAAAGTTCAGAAGATTACTAGGGCTGTCAAAGTTCCTCTGCAGTATCCAAAGTAACATATGAAACTAGAAAACCTAAGGAATCCATTGGTACCAACCATGTCATACTAGCTTGTCGTGAAGGAGGCTAAATAATGCTCCAAACTAAAATTTGGTATGGCAACCGGCAAAGTTTACCATGTTATGATTTGAGCATATTTCTTTCTAAATGCAATATAACTGTGAGGGTTTTTTGGACAATATTTGTCATTGTTTTGTGTTTTTAATTGATTTCCAATGAAAAATATATACATACATTAGCCCGCTCTCATGTTAATGAATTCGATAAAGTAAATACTTGACAAATCTCTCTTTAAGGTACATTTTGAACAGATACAAAAAAAACTGTGATTAATTGCGATTAACTATTTTAATCGATTGACAGCCCTAATATATACACAATGAGATTTTTGATGAATAATCATCAGTTGTGTGGGTAAAAACAAACAATAGATCAGCTAGAACAGTCACTTTACTGTAATGCAGCCTTTAAAACCAGGAAAACACTTATGGCATATTACGATATCCAAAATCGAAGACGATATCTCGTCTCGCATCACGATATATCAATATTATATGATATATATTCCCTGATTCACACGTCATAAAATCCAATTACATGTAATTCATATCACTGTAGACAGTATTGAGGACCATAAACACTATACAGTGCCTCCAGTCACTGCTATCCAGGCCAACAGCGTTCTTATTATTTATGTGTCCCCTCCACACACACTCCAACTCAATAAACAGCCCGACTCAGCTGCTTTTCTCTACCTAGTTTTCTCTCTCTGAGACTTCATCCTCTCCTTTTCACACAAGCAGCCTCTCTCTCTCTCTCCCTCTCTCTTTCTTGTCTTGTCCCCTCGGTCAAAGGAGACATCCACAGACCGCGGCAGGCTGTCAAATGTCTCCATGGCAAAGCCTACGTGAGAGGAATCACGATGAGGTGGGCGCAAAACATTCCCCGGTATATACGCGCCTACTTTCACCTCTAAAAGGAAGAGGTTAGCCAAGCTAGCGTTGAAGCATGTTTCTGTTTACGGAACCGTTTATCCTCCAGCATAGCAGTTGAGTTCTGCACTCATCATTACCAGGGGGGTGCAAGCAATGCTCATAATGAGGTCTGTGTGTTGCCATCCGACACGTTTTTACCCTGATACACTGTAACCAACTTCGAAGTTCGAACCACAGCATGCAACAGTAGAGGAGATAGTATCAAGAACAAAACGAGGTCACTGACTCTCAGTCTAGAGCACATTACAGGGACTTCAAATCTTTAGGGGGACACTGTCCCTTCACAGGGGGGAGCCAAAAATAAACCCAGAGATGGGAGTAGTGTAATGTGAAATACAGTCAGACCAAATTATAAAAGAGGCCCTTCTCTCTCTCTCTCTCTCTTGGACTACAGCCTTGTCCTGGCTTGGCTTTAAAAATGCACCTGTTCGGTTTTGAAGCCAGAGGAATGAGAGCCTGGTCTGGTGGGGCTTGAGGCTGCTTCAGCTGTCCAAACGCCGGGTACTAGGGAACAACGGGAAGGGAGGGAGGGAGGAAGGAAGGAAGGAAGGACGCGAGGAGGGAGGGAGCAGGGCGGAGAGCGCTTGGTGAAAGCGGTAGCAGGGGATAAGTAGCCCCAGCAAGCCAGCTAATAACACAGCGATAGCCTAAAAATATCCTCCACCACAGACAGAGCTGTGCCGCTGCAAACCGCGGCGGTGTATCTCTACAAACCCCGCGGAGCAGACCCGGATGTAATATCAAACGCACCTCATAGAACGCTACAGTCATTATAACAACAATTGTAGCCAACATAGAACATAGAACATAGTTCAGTGATACGTTCTGGATTCTTTCTCCGCCGGTGTCTTCTAGAATGTCTGACAAGCACTTTCTCTTTCCAGCTTCAGGGCTTAAACATGCCACATATTCAGACACAAAAAAGAGAGGTATGATTAAAAAAAAAGGAAACTGACCGTCAAATCTCCTCCAGGTTTTATATCCCCGTGGCGTAATTCAGGCTAAATCCTCCTTCTTCCCTTTCTCTTTCTCCTTCTCCTGCTGCTGCTGCTGCTTCCTCCGTACGGTGGGAAGAAAAGGAGGCTGGTGGTGTTGGAGGAGGTGGCGACGACAGTGGAGCTCGGTTTTCCTCCTTTTCACACACAGTCAAGCGGACAAATATAGGCTCGCCGCTCGGTGTCAAATCTCTTCTTTCCTCCCGCTCCTCTCGACTGGCTGTTTCTCCGGTGCTCCAAAGTTAGCCTCTAGTAGTCGCAGCGGAAGGTGGCAAAGCCTTATTAAAAAATACCAAAAAATATAGCCTACAAAATACAGAATAGTGTCCGGATATGAATTACAAAATCCTGTAAAAAAAAAAAAAAAAAAAAAAAGAAATTAGTTGAGTGGTAAGAATAAAAAAGAAGAAGAAGAAAATCACATATTTTTTTTTTTAGCGGTAAATAAAATCACTACTTGAATGGCTACAGCAGTGTGTGTGTCCGCTGCTACACCCAGTTAACACGGCTGGTGGAGAAGCTGCTGCTGCTGCTGTTTGGACCTCAAGACTTAACACGTCCCTCACTCTCGAGGTCCTCTACACAAATGTCCGCTACTGAGCCTGAAGGATGAATTTCCACCCGGAGGAGCAGTAGAGAGAGAGAGAGAGAGAGAGAGAGAGAGAGAGAGAGAGAGAGAGAGAGAGAGAGAGAGGGCAGCGGCTTGCATTCTCTGAATTACTCCACCCCCAAATCTGCCGTCCCCCTCTCCCTTTCTTTTTTTTCAACCCTTCCACCTCTCTACCTCTCTTTCATTCACGATTTGCTCTCTCTTCTCTTCTTTCCCTCTTTGTCTTTTTCCTTCTTTCATTCACCCTGTGTCTTTCCCATCATGCCCCTCTCCTCTCCTCTTGCAGCCCAGCCTCTTCAGTTCCACACTGTGCAGGGGCCACAGTGTCTCTAAAGGCATGCAGCCCTAATCATGAGCAAATAAATCAATATGTTTATTCAACACCTCCACCGATGGAATTAAGATGGTGACATTGATCCAGGGTGTGAATGATCATCAAGCATTTTTTTATTTATTTTTTTATCAATATCTGTGCATTGCAGTGTAGTGGAGTGCATTGGCTCTCTTATTCAAAGTGATAGTGAAATTCACTAAATCAATAATGTCATTGGTGCAACAACTAAACAGGATCAGGTTCAGCCAATTAGACTGCTGTTAGGCTATTAAATAGGCGTTATCAGTCGCTATAAGCACCATAGATGTTGGGTCAATAGGGGCCTACTACACCCACTAGTAGGCTTTATCATCTATTCACATGGTAGATCACCGACAGAAGGTATAAAAGAAACACGACAGGGACCTCTAGCGACCGTAGTATTTATGACAGGGGCAGAAGTGGAAGTCAGGTGCTGTAGTATAGACTTTCTGAAACTCCATAAATGGTTGAGGTTCGGGATGATGGATGGTACACAAAACACACGTTTTTCTCCCAGGAAACCCAGGAGACCGGAGTTCGCATCCCATGTGAAACCAAAAGTATATAGTTGTCTTTGTGTTCGTAGTTATTTTAACCCCAAATGCAATGTTTTTCCCTAAACTTAAACTTAAATGTTTTTTTTTGCCTAAACCTTAAGAAGTTGTAGTTTCATTGCCTAAACCTAAAGAAGTTGTAGTTTCATTGCCTAAACCTAAAGAAGTTGTAGTTTTGTTGCCTTAATCTAAAGAAGTTGTAGTTTCGTTGCCTAAACCTAAAGAATTTGTAGTTGTGTTGCCTAAACCTAAAGAAGCCTTTTTGTTTTGTCGTTTGTGATCAAAATGTGATGTTTCATTCAGTTTTACAACATGTTAGAATGTGTTGTTTTGAAGTTTAATTTTCACTTTTCCAATGTAGTAGGCTTAGTAGGCCCCTATTGACCCAAATTGATGGTACTTATAGTGACTGATAACACTTATTTAATGGCCTAATAACAATCAAATCAGGTGCCAAGTTTGATTATTTGGATTGATACGGCTCTGAAGGAATGCTGCATTCATTATGAACACCATTATGTTTGGCATTTAACTAACAAAAATAAAAGTGATTCAACTAATATTTTTGCAAACTTTTTCATATGAATGTTTCTCCAAATATTGACAAATGAAAAGAGTTGCTTTTCACATTTTGTATCACCAAAACAATCAAATGTGTATCTCTGTAAGGTAAAAGCCTTATTTATTTGCCTCACTGAGCGTATCTTTGCTCATATTGACTTTATGGACACAGTGACAGCACCTGGAGTGGTTTTATATGTGCTCATACATTTTAGCACTGCGTGAAATAAGGCTTGAGTGGATATAAAAGCTCAACTAAGTGTTCTATGCATTCATAAAATCATTCTTTGTCCGTGGTAAAAGCTTCATGTTTTTTTTTTGGGTTGTAATGGCTTTCTGGTCTTTCTGTGCGAGAGGGATTCAAGTTCACCTCTACAGACTGAAGTGCAACCTCATGTTGGTGGCCACAAGCTCTTTAACACACTGAATTTTGCAACCAAGTCGCCTTGAATATTGACGTTTCTGAACCAAAAATATGTTTCATGAATACGTTTCATATCAGCCTTGTCTTTGCAGAAGCGCACAATGCCGCATGGTAACCTTAACCAAGTATTTTTTTTGCCTCAACTCAACCAATTGTTTCAAATGGTTAAAGCTGCATACGATAACTTTGAGCAAATATGATAAAAGTTATTTTTATAAAATGGTCACTATATCCTGACAGTAATGCATGAGACAGATAATATGTGAAAAAAATCATGTTCCTCTGCCTCCTCCTGGTACTCCTAATGGCATTTGCCAGATTTCACCGCACCCGAAGGAAAACAGTCTCTAAGACAGCTGTTAGTCACTGCTCGCGAACTCAAATGCTGACTTTCTCATTTTAACAGCTAAACAGTTCACTAAAATGTGTTTCTGAAAGCATTTGAGGGGAGAAATAGGCGTTACGGTAACAGAATCTTGATTCATATTTGTTCAGCACTGCCTAGTTTGACCATTTGATCGGAGTTCGCGAGTTTCGGGAGCAGTGATTGACAGCTGCTGTAGAGACCGTTCGGCTGATTGGTTGTTTTCGTCCGAGCGCGGTGAAATCTTGCAAATGCCATTAGGAGCACAGAGAGGAGGCAGAAGAACATGATTTTTCTTCACAGAATATCTGTCTCATGTACTATAATGTCAGGATATACAGTACATAGTGACAGTTCATAATAAAAACTTTGTTTCATATTTTCTGCAGCGTTAACGTAGTGAAACGATTGGTTGGGTTTAGGCAACAACACTACCCCTTAGTGGACTTTATCAGTTGTTATACTTGTTATTACACCACGTAACTTTGGTTCATTGCACTACATCACTTGCTCTGACCGATTGTAAAAACGTCCACCTTCAGCGTGTTTGTGGTTTGCAGAAACGTGCAATGCCAACATTTTTTCTTGGCGAAGTTGTTGTTCCTCATATATAGCTCATGGTGTTATCCACATTGATTTCCCTCCATGGGCCAAGCCTCAGACCTGCTCTGACTGGAAGGTCACTGGCTCAGATCTCAGACGTGGTCCTGAACAGTGAATGAAAAACACTCATCCCTCCACGAACAGTTACCGCGAATGTGCCGACAAGCAAGACACTTAACATGCAATTGTTCTGGTGAAGGTGGAGATGTGGGAATACGCAATATGTAATAGTGTGAGTGTGAAGTAGGGTGATGGTAAATGGTTAATGGACTGCATTTATATAGCGCCTTCATCCCAAGAGCCCTGCAAAGCACTTCACACTGCAGCACATTGACCCACGCACACAAACACAGATTCATACACCATGGAAGCAGAGGTGCTCATCAGGAGCAGTTTGGGGCTCTGTGTCTGGCTCAAGGACACTTCAACATGCTGTTAAGAGAAGCTGGGAATTGAACCAAAAGCACTGCATTATTGAATAGAAAACATTTCCCTTTGTCTGTCTAAGCCATTAAAACAGCTTGACTGTTTTAAGGGTATTCTACTTCTTCTATTTTTTTTCTTCTGCACAGATGCTATCCTTGTGCATCCTTGCTACAGACTTAAAGGGATAGTTCCGTGTTTTGAAGTGGGGTTTTACAAGGTACTTATCCATAGTAGGTAACGGTTGGCCTGCCCGAAGCTCAGAGAAACAGACAGGAGCACTGACACTGCAGCAAAGCAATACAGTGCTGTGGATGGGGGTTGCAGAAAAACTTATTTTAGCCATCTAAAAGAAAGGCTCACCTAAAAAAATTGATGTCTGTTTAAGTGTACGCTGTATTTAGAATATTTTCCGACGGTGAACTGAACTGAAAGTGAAACGTAGACTCCTGTTTTTGCCCTCTCCTAGTTTCCCCCCGGGGTCACCATTCTCTCGTATTTCTCCAAATTTATGATAAATGCTCACACCTTTTTTTTCCTTTTCCTTATCTCAACCTGTTTCTGGCACTGTGCAGCGTGTAAAAGCCCCACTGTTTACTCCCAGACAACAATACAGCTTCACCATATGTTGTTTCCTGGGAAAGAGAGCTGCTCGCGGTTTGAGCTGTGAACTTTCAGTACCCTGTCGGATAGGAGAAGGAGAGGGCTGTCTTATGGCAAGATAAACTGGTGCAAATATTCTGAATATAGCGTACACTTAAACGGATATCGATTTTTTTAGGTGAGCCTTTCTTTTTAGGTGACTAAAATACATTTTTCTGCCAGCGCCGTTCCACAGCACTGTATTGCTTTGCTCCGGTGTCGGTACTCCTGTCTCCTGTTTCTCCACGCTGGGAGCACACCAACTGTCATCTACTGTAAGTAATACACCTATTATGGATAAGTACCTCATACAACCCCACTTCCAAACACCCAAGCTATCCCTTTAAGTGGCTGACTGTCCATATGAAAACTGCTTTAATTTGATTCAGCTTTATTCTGTTATCAAATCGTTTGTACCAGACGAGCGTAGGTGTCACTTCTAAGTAATGCATGTCTCATTTCGGAATGAGTGAAATGTGAAACTCATTAAAGTTGTTTCATTTAATTTACGTTTATTTAATTCCTCTTAGATCAAACACAAAGGAGTGTAAGAACCACAGTGAACTGACTCTGTTACTACTCAATGATCCTATATGAAAGAGAAAAAGGTAAAAGGAAAGCAGAGCCAAGTGGAGAGGTACACGTAGAGCGGATATGTAGTTAGCTTTGACAATGTACAGAATAAAGCACCCATTGAACCGTTGTGGAGTGATAGGGGAGAGAGGGATATGATTGAGGGGGAAGAGAGGTGAAACATATCTTGAAAATTGTTGGTATTTTGTCCCATCTTTGAGAGTGTTATTATAACTGACAGCAGACATTGGCCCTATTGTGTAGGAAAAAAATGTTCCATGACTCTGTGGCTGAGTCACATAATTGAAAATGTATTGTTAAATGTCAAAAACGAAAAAGCCAAAATTGGACAATTGACCACTTTATCCTCAATTTAAAATAAAAAAAAGATTTTTATGACAGCAGAAGATTTCTGTTGGACACTGGGGTTGTGTGACAGATAAGTATATTTGGTTGTATAAACTGAGTAGACCACATTGAAGCTCCTGCCTTCAAAATGTTGATGCCATATGCAAAAAAAGCATTTTAAAACAGTGGGATGAGTGGGAAATGAGCACTGTGAATAAACTTTTGCATCTGTAAGAATTCTATAATAGCCCGCTGCATCATGGTCTGTTGAATATATTATTCACCTTAAAAATATTTTTTTGTGGTTCAAGAAAAAGACAGTTCACCACTCATGAATAAGATGAAGAAGTAAAACTGTTATATTGAGCGTTTTGGCGTAGAGCCGGACTCAGGTTATGTGGTCTGAGGCTGGAGCAACATCCTGGTAGAACGCTCTGCAGGAGGGCGCCGGAGCCGGCCGCCATGGGGGGTCATCTGATGGAAGGTGGAGCTGAGGTTATGTTGGGTGCATGTGAGATGAGCAACACAGAGAAGTGGGGAGGAAAGCTTGTCTATACCGGTAACCCAGTGATTGGTTAGCTGAGACGAAGTGGGAGGCAGGGGGAGAGGGAATAATGCATATAGCCTTCAAAATTGAATGTTAAGTTTGCTGATCTCTATTGATTACACAATATATCAGTAAAGCTGTATAAACTACAGCGTGTCCAAATAATAAAACATTAACTTTTCAAAAAAAAAAAAAGAAATGGTGTCTGATGAGTCTTTCTTTAAAATAATCAGGGGGAAATGTAAGTGTTTAATGCTCATTGTCGTAACACAACGGATTGTCTTTAGGTATGAAGAGTCGACAGCCATGGTAGCGAACAAAAGTAAGTCCCAAGTCAAGTCCCAAGTCAAGACTGACAAGTTCCAAGTCAAGACAGGCAAGACCTGAGTCAAATCCCAAGTAAAGACAGGCAAGTTCAGAGTCAAGACCCAAGTCATAATTGTCAGGTCCCGAGTCAAGTCCCAAATCCTAAACTTTGAGTTTCGAGTCCTAAAGAAGTCATACTGCGCTCTTCACCAAATGTAATGCCATTTGCATCTCCATCCGTAATTTTTGACCCGCATATTTTGCATCCTGCAAAATCGTTTTTTGTTGAACACATACTGAATAGTTTTAGGTGCTTAGTCACAAAGATAAACCATATCTGCTGACTCCTCTACTGATGCTCACAGACATCATAGCATGCGACGCAGTGGTCAGCCATCTACCTGTGAAGTCCAACTGCACCTAACATGATGGACTAGCAGGCTGTACCTGCTCACTGCAGCATCCAGGCACCACTCAAACATGTTAGCGCAGAGCAAAGACTAGCTGCTGGAGGAGGTATTTATTGCTCCTAACATCTTCAGACAGGCCAGGCTTTACTGGGGGGGGTGGCGTTTCAATATTCATGACGGTACATGACAGCAGCGTCGATGAGAGGTGAAGTAGGAGTAAACCAACTCCACAGAGGGAGACAGGAGAGAGGGAGAGAAGAAAGTCAGAGATGGAGAGAGGTAGGGCAGGAAGAGAAGAGGTAGAAGGGATATTGAGTCTGACAAAGAGCTGGAGAGGGAGAATCTGAGGAAGAGAATATGATACTACTATAACCTGTCAAAAATATTCAGTATATAAAGATTCAAGCAGCTGCTGGGTACATAAATTTTGTTTTAGTTAAGTTTTGTTTTAAAGTCCTAAACATAAAACAGGATATCATAGTGTATGTTTATGTTTTGGCCATTAGGTTAAATGCTTTCAACTAAATTTCCTAGAAGTCATGTTTATTTCCATCTGTTTGGCATAGCCATTGGCTCTAAATACCACAATACCCATGAGTCTCAGCTGCCGCTACTATGGAGAAGGCGCAAATGTCAGAGGCACAACTGAGAGCTGTAGTAAATTGTTACAGAACACAGCGTTACAGTTGCCCAATTCATAAAAAATTGACCCAAATTGACCCCACCCTCTCGTGTCACTTCTGGTTGAAAAAAATATGAATCTACTAAATTCTGCATCTCTTTATCTCTGTATAGTGCTTTGTGCTGGGAGTGAATCAGTTCATCATATGTCATTTTGGATGATGGCATTTTCATGGACGGTGGACCTGAGCGGCTGAACAAACTCCCTCTTTTGGCTTTTGACGGATGCGAAAAAACACAGACAATCAAACCTGTTCCGAAAACTTCAATAACGTACGAAAGTTCTGGAGTCAGTGTGTAAACGTGATTGAAACAACGTGACCCTCTAGTGTCACTTCTGGTTGCAAAAAAACAAGCTGGCGACGGCCAAAATACCAAACACAAACTTCAAAACTGCAGTCCACAAACCAATGGGGGACGTCCCGGTGATTATGTCCACTTCTTATGTACAGTACAGTCTCTGGTCTCATGCCCTTCAAGTGTTGGAAGTGCTCCAAATGTCAGTCACCTAACATTGTGCATAAATAAATGAATGTGACGTGTACGCCTAAACTAACTTCTGTCACTCTGCAACTGTGCAGAATGAAAGACAAAAAGCAGGTTGTACAGTGTAGTATGCAGAGAAGCTGGCAACATGAAGACATGCAAACACAGGAGACAGAGGTAGGACATATGAGAGATGCATCCGAACACACAGATGCAATGCACACATTGAGGAGGGGAAAGAAAGTAAATCTCTCCAGCTGTACAGCTCTTCATCTGCTGGTATGAATGCAGGGAAGGCGTCAGGCAAGCCGGGGCCCATCCGCGTGACTGTATCTAATGAAAAGTGACAACTCCCTTCTCCCGGAGAGCCTTCCTGTTTTGCTAGGCTTCAAATCCTATTTGCTTGCCCCCCTCCCCCCGTCTCCACCACCTCCCACACCATCACCACCACTCTCCCGTCTCTCTCCTCTCATCTCCCTCTCAGTTTTCTAACGAGTGTTCCCCACTTTCTGGAAAATGTGATGCCAATATAGTCTTATTATATTTTAAAGATTGTAATTGTCCCTCAGGGGAAGGAAAAAGACAGGGAGGGAAAATGGGTTTTAAATGTGTAACAATCTGAGAAATTGTAGGCAGTGACTAGTTACGGAACGGCAGATGTTTCGGGAGAGAAAGAAGGAGAAGCAGCGAGACGGTTTGACGGCGTAATTTGAAAGATAGCAAGTAAATTGATTATTGAATGGCAGGTATTCAGAGCGTGTCAGATAATCTGATGAGCGTGTGATAGGAAAACCTCGCACTGTACTCGATCAATCTACAAAAAAAGATAAACTGCGTCTCTGATGTGACAACTCTCCGTCTTCGGCGGGTGTTTATAAGTCGATGAAGCGAAATAGATTTCATTTGAGACGGGTCGGGTGCCGTTGGTTTGTGTTTTCATTCATACTCATGGTTCTGAAGCACCAGCATGTATATCTGCATTTATAGACACCATTATTTCTGCGTGTGTGTGTGTGTGTGTAAGAGTGTGTTTGTGTGTGCTTTTCTGCTCCTGTGCCTGTTAAGGCAGTCAGTTAAATTGGCGGTGCAGGATACAGTATGTGGGTTAGGGTGCCGTCCTCCTTGTTAATATTTCATCTCAGCGCTGGCAGAAAGAAATGGGGCAGAGAAACACAGAAGGCCTAATGCGACATAAGATGGGGGGATGTGTGTTTATGTGTGTGCACACATCTTCAATTTTTGTGGCTGTTTTGTTTATTCTCTTTTGATTTCGGACTGTATTGCGCCTGTTTCTTCTGTTGTTTTTGGACATATCTTTACTTTATGGCTAATAATAATTATTGATTCTTATTTTGTAGGTATTTGTTTGCCGTTCTTAATTAATGTGGCAGTATTTAACTGCTGGCAAGGACAGAAATGGTGCAGCTTTAAGGTTTTGAGCCAGAGTTATACAGTATGTACGGAAGCCGTAAGAAGCAAGTGAAAAAAAAAAATTCTGGTGATCGATTTTCTAAGTTTGATCTAAATTGTTTTCTCTCCTGTGTTTATGACTTAAGAACATGTGAAAAAAAGGTTTTGCCAGGATAATCCTTCTAAATTCCTTAATTTTCTTTTTTTTTACACTTGTGAAACAGGATTTGCAAGTGAAAAAAAAGGTTTTGCCTGAGTATTTTTCTAAGTTAATTTTTTTCCATCAGGTGAATAAAAAAGGTTTGGCAGAAAGAAATGTGGCGGAGAAACACACAAGGCCTAATGCGACAGAGACGCTCCGTAAGCAGGGTGATGTGTGTTTATGTGTGTGCACACATCTTCCATTTTTTGTGACTGTTTTGTTTTATTCTCTATTGATTTCTGACTGTTTTACGCCTGCTTTTTCTGTTGTTTTTGGACATATCTTAGCATGTTTAAAATAGGCCACTACACTGCCTTCGTGTGTGTTTTCAATACACCTGTGTCTATGATTGCATGCTTACAGTACACACCGACACATACCTTATGCAGGCTCACTAACGTGTCCTGGCGCACGTGTGCTTCGTGGTTCTTTGTGTGTCGTGCTCTTGTGCTACCGCCATGACCATGTTTGTCATGTATGTGCAATTAAAGCTTTCCGTTCTGTGATCGGTATGAACGGAATTCAGCACTTTTTCCTAGATGCTGTCATCGACATGTCAGCTGCACTCTACATGTGTAGTGGAATTCATGAGAAATGCATGATGTAATTTGCTCTAGGGATGTCCTAATCCCACTGCATCAGCAGGAAGTTAAATAAACATGCCAGATGGAAGGAAAAGATATGACTAGTTTCAGCCTCGGGTTATATGACCCACCTACTGTATATTTTCATGACAGGAATTTTAAAATATTTTATTCTGAAAGAGGCTATTCTAAATTACACTATGGCTAATGATAATTATTGATTCTGATTGGTGGTCAGGTGTGGATTAACCAGTCAGTATAACTGGACACCTATTTTGCAGGTGTTTGTTTGCAGTTCTTAATTAATGTGGACAGCGATGGTGTGGCTTTAAGGTTTTGAGCCAGGATTATATATGTACGGAAGCCCCGAGAGGCAAGTGAAAAAAAAATTCTGTTTGATCTAAATTGTCTTTTCTTCTGTGTTTATGACTTAAGAACATGTGAAAAAAGGTTTTGCCAGGATAATCCTTCTTAATTTTTATTTCATCTGTGAAACAGATGAAAAAAAAGTTTGGAAGGTGAAATAAAGTTTTGCCTGAGTGTCAGGATTTTAAAACTCGTAGCTCTTTCCAGGTCAACTAGATGTTGCCTAGCAACTCAAGCAACAGGAATTCTGAGATAGTGGAACTATACCATGATATTTCAAATGTTGCATCCTATAAGTAAGTACGACCGATATGTTAATTTGATTGCGGCATTTTGTTGGTTAGTGGCTATGGTACAGTATATACTGTATATCCATAATAATCATGAAACATACATGATTTGGATAAATCCTATTGCCTCTGCCAGTTCAACGTTTTGTGACATCAGTGTGTTCAAAATCCCCTTAAGAAATTACAGACAGGTGGAGATAGATATCAGATATAAATCTACAGAAAAAGAGAATTTTCTTTAACTGCTGAGAATGGCATTTCGGTTGCCAGCAACAGTTTCCATAGTGATGACACAAGCAACCGCCTGCTGCTTGGGAATGTCAACGGATATTGACCATTTACTCTGATTTAGCATGAGGGAGAAATGTGTTATTCACACCTTAAGTGAATAATAAAGTTGAGATCTTAGCCATGAGTCATTCTTACTGCAGATAGCCACTGTACAGCTGCAAACACAGGGTGCCCTTATATATGACGTCTACAGTATATGAATTATAAAGGTCTGTGGGTGTAAGCCTTTTTTTCCTGCAATGGTTGGTCCCACCTCATTTATTAATTTATTTTAGAGATGGCAGAGTTAAAACGATAATAACGCGTTAACGCAAATTAGTTTTAACGCCACTAATTTCTTTTTCTTTTTTTGGACTCGCGTTTTTTATGTTGTAGAGGGCTTAGCTTTAAAGCCAGAGTGAAGATACTGGGATCATATGAAACTAGAAAACCATTCCCACTGGAGGAATCCACTGGTACCAACCATGTCATATTAGCATAGGAGGTAGGTCACAAAGGAGGCCAATTGCACCAAAGTTACACAAGTTACACTAAATTTTGGTGAAGAAAAACTGTCATTTTCAAAGGGGTCCCTTGACCTCTGACCTCAAGATATGTGAATGAAAATGGGTTCTATGGGTACCCACGAGTCTCCCCTTTACAGACATGCCCACTTTATGATAATCACATGCAGTTTGGGGCAAGTCTTAGTCAAGTCAGCACACTGACACACTGACAGCTGTTGTTGCCTGTTGGGCTGCAGTTTGCCATGTTATGATTTGAGCATATTTTTATGCTAAATGCAGTACCTTTGAGGGTTTCTGGACAATATATGTCTAAAACGTTCTGCCTATTGAAGCTTTAAGGTACATTTTAATAAAAAATGTGCAATTAATTTGCAATTTCTCATGATTAAATAGATTGACAGCCCTAATTGATTTGTTTTCCTGGGTTCAGCGAAGTCATAATATTCCATGGACTTGCTGTAGGTTGTTGTATGTTGTTGAGCAAGAGCAACAAAAACAGATATTTAAAGACAGCAATTCTTCATTTCTGGGAAAATTGTGTTTTTATCCACTGTTGAGAGATGATAATTGCAGTAATCAGTGAAAGCAGTTAGCATTTCGTCAGTGTTGTGACTCATCGGATTAAAATTAGGGTCGACTCAAAACTGATCACGAAAAACAAAACTTGGCAATTTCCCACTTTTGCCTTCAATTATAGGTTTCAGCCTATCACAATGGCCAGCGCCACAGTGTCCTGACAATATTACAGTGACCCGAGGATTATCATGTAAGAGAGCAGTGCTTTAAAGTGAAATAAGAGAAATGAAAGCCAAGCAGGAGAGGTAGAAAGGATTTTGTTAAGTTCAAGATAAGAGCATATTATAGCCAGTAGAGGAGGAAGATACGGGAGAGGGGATATGATTCAGTGGGGACAAGGGGACGTGAGGCACTTCTCCAAGAGATGAGTTTTCAGCCTGTGGTGGAAGATAACTCTGATGTTCTGACTGGAGAAGGCCTGGAGGTATCACACTGAGCCCTCTTGGCTTTTGCAGCCCTTTCAAAACTCTCTCATGCATCCTGATTTACTTCTGTCAAAAAGTCCAGCTATTTTGCTCTTTAAGCTATGAGGTCATTACCTGAGTGCAGGCAAACTCTGGTCATTTGATGTTTTCATCATACACGTTGATCGGCGATTTGTGACAATTGCACTTTTATGTCTGGCTTTCCTGGTTACACAGGCCTGCAACAGTTCTGTATGGCGCGGCTGTGCAGTGCAGCCTCATCAGCAGTGCTGGAAGTGGGCCGGTACACACTGGTACGTCGTACAGGCACTTCTTCATTTTACTCTTTGGCGTACCGTGATTTTTTCTTGCGTACCAGCACTTGTCACAAGTTTGCCTGTACTCTTCTCTGCCCTTCCCATATCAGGTTCTCTGGGAGACTCACAATCATACGGTACAGCGCCAGCATTTTGGCGCCACACCTCATGTGCGGAACATCTGGACAGGCCGACACGCGGCACGGGAGAGGGAGCCAGAACGACGCTGTAATTTATCGATACAATATGTCCTTCACGTCCCTTTTGTAAAATAATTGGTGCTCTGTTCATTTTCTTTAAGTTGTGAACAAATATAATTAATAAAATAGTATTTAAAAGTTTTCTAAATCTGCTCTTTTAGGGCAAACATTTCCAGAACAATTAAATGTTCAGACGAAGGCCGTGATATGTGTAAATGATAAAATAATTATTCAACTATAGCAGGTGTTGTCTTTAAGCTTTTTTTGGAGTCATCTATAGTAATAATAATGGTAAGAAATGATGTAAAATTGTATAGTTTAACCTTCAAATTTTCTTGTGAGAGGACCCCTAAACCTAATATCTCCTAATATATTTTATTCACTGTAGAAATTCAGAATGTGTCTCTTAACAATAGGAGCATCCTCACTGGGACACTGATGAAACCTGAATGCATAGCTCACACACCTCAGCTCTGCATACCTGCCTGTCTGACTGGCTGCTGTTGATTCCAGGCTCAATGCATCCTATAATATATTATAGAGCGATGCTATAGGCTACGGATAACACAGGAAAGCACTTTAAGTATTGACACTAGGGGTAAATATACAAACATACCACCTTAACCCTATAATATTCCAGTGTTAATATTATTGGAGTATTATAGGCCTACTATAGAAGATGCATAGCCCATGTGTAATTATAATAAATAAAAAAATAGGAGCAAGAGATTGTCGATACCGGCCGATACAGGCGCCAGCATTTGAATAAGAGCAGTACTGGCACTTATTTTTTTCCTCTTCAAGCACTGCTCATCAGCTATCAGAAGCTATCATTAGCACGTTGCACCAACAAAGAGAAAGCTTAACAGAGATTTGTCTTATTTGATGTAGCGAGCCATGACTGAAAAGTCAAATGATGACACATTAGTTTTGGTTGATAGAGATTGGTAGCAAGATGGCTAATGAGGGAATAACTGATGACACAATCTGCTTGTCTGAGTTGAGACTTCAAAGACAATCTTCCTAACACTTTGCTCTGCCTGCCTGTCTGTCTATAGATATGATACATTGATATTCCTGCAACTAATTGTCATGACCGGCCGTCACACAAACACTGCAGTCAAGAAGTTATCCTCATAGCTCTAGTGTCGAGCAGAATTAATCGTTCATCTCTGATCCTTTTTTAAACCAGAATGAAATGTGGTTATTAATTTTGTCGGAGTGTCCTTGTGACTCAGTTATTTTGCTCTTTTGTGATACTCTTTTTGTTTTGATTAACGATATTATTTTAAAAACATTAACTATTTGGCCTCCTATAAGATCACATTAATTTGATATCTCGACAGCATATTTCTAACAGTGGGCAACCTCCAGCTCTGAATAGTGAAGCCAATGCGGAAGTGCCTTAAACTTGCATTCTTTCTAACAGCCAGCAGGGGGCGACTCCTCTGGCTGCAAAAATAAGTCTGATTCTTTAGAAGTCTATAAGAAAATGAGCCTACTTCTCGCTTGATTTATTACCTCAGTAAACATTGTAAACACGAGTTTATGGTCTCAATCGCTAGTTTCAAGTCTTCTTCAATACAGCGTGATGTTCATTTAGTAAATTATGGTCCAAGTTAGAGTCAAATAGACCATAAAGCAGGGGATGTTTTAGGGTGTGGCTACCTCGTGATTGACAGGTTGCTACCATGGCGTTGTCTGGTCTGAGAGTTGTCTGTGTTTTTGTCCTAGAACTTTAACTCTTTCAGAGTGTGTTTTCAGTTCATAAAAGTTAATTATAACCTTTTTGGTTGCCTGGAAAGGTTTTATTCAGCATTTGGTTGTACTTAGCTCCACCCTCTTGTGTCCCTTCCGGTTGCAAAAAACAAAAATGGCAAAAATGGCAAACCAAGATGGCGACGGACAAAAACCAAGATGACGACGGACAAAAACCAAGATGGTGAAGGCCAAAATGACGGACTCAAGGTTTCAAAACGGCAGTCCACTGTCATGATATCACTTTGCCAGTCTAGTTTGTTTAGTCTGTCCGTGTGATGGGAGGTGTGGCCTTCCTCCTCCTCCTCCTTCTCCTGGGCCGGCACGGCTGGAGCAGCTGACAGCTATCAATTATCAATTATCCTATCATCACACACACCTGCAGTATATCAACCCCGGTCTTCCTGCCCGTCATCACCATCAGCCGTCACCCTCAGTGGTACAAGACTTATTCAGGCTCTCTTAGTAATTGATTCTAGACTTTGCTTATGATTGTGTTTTTGGATTTTTGGACTCACCTTGTTTTTGCTCTTGGCTCAGGTCTGTTCACCTGCCAACTGTTGCTGTTTCCTGGTTCCAATCTGCTTGCTCACTCCTACACTCTGCTCCTCCTCGACCTGGATCCTTACCTTAGTTACTTACCTGCCTGTTCACTCTCCGACGCCATTCCACCGCTCGGAGCTCAAGTGGATTCATCTGTCCCTCTGGAAGGATTCCTGGACACCCCTCCCCGTGCCCCCGTTCCGTGATTTAAGTATTGACATTATTACTGCCACGTTTCGGACCTCCAGGAACCCCAGCCCTATTCACAGTACCTTTTAATATTTGTGTAATAAATTATCATTGTTACACCTTTTAAAAGACTTGTGTTTGTGTCTGCATTTGAGTCCACGCTTTTGTTGAACCAGAACATAACATCCACGAACCAATGGGTGACGACACTGTGATTACGTTCACTTCTTATATACAGTCTATGATTTCCAATCTTTAATTTTATAGGCTATACTTCATATTCATCAATGCAAACTCTGTTTGGTATCGAGCACAACTCTGTTTTCTATCAATCCAAAGGCAGTTAGAATTATTATTACTTACTTTCTGTTTAAAATGATTATATGAGGTGTAACTACCCCTAGCTTACAGTCATTGATTTGTCCTTTGAGGTATTTGTACTTGTTCATTTGTTAATAAATAAGAAGAAGAAAAAGGAATGAGCTTTTCTCTTTTTTTTCTTTGTGGAATTGAACTGTTCCTGTGAGCTTCCTTCAGTCCAAACTCATGCAAGTGAAGTACACTGGAGACAGAATTAATCTAAGTTAGCCCTGTGATACACTGGAGGCTTATTCATGGTTTAAATGCCCAGCGCCTGCTGGGAGAGACCCTAACTATTAACTAACTACTCTTACTAGGACTTATCTTTTCTTCTCTGAGTTCTAGCTTTTGGAGAGCGCTGCAGATGTTATATAACAAATCTCACTGAAGTGTCTAAGATCACAGGAATAACATGTGGGATTTCTGGTTTTAGCGTGAGGAGAATTTAACACACACGAGGAGATTGGTTACACGTGTTAGTGTGGATCTGCCGATCTCTACAGCTGTCGCCAAGCATGATAACGCACACATGATGTTCCTCCTGACATTATCAACAGCTCTTTTCTCTTATGTTTGTGTGTCTGTGTCAGTACGCCTTCATGCATGTACCAGAAATATCTCCACAGTATAAGTATATGCATCTGTCTGGTGCACTTTTTTCATGCTTCTGTGTGTCTTTATATGTATTTGCACATACAGATATACTGTATCTCGCAATAGTCATTTTAAAATCTTGTCGCTCCGTATAGCTTAAAGCAGCTAGTTTTAGTAAAGTAAATCATAAGTACTGTTGATTTTTTGGACATTTAGGGGCAGCAGAAACAAGTCGTTAACACAATGTTACATATCATCACCTTTTAAGTTGATAAATTGGAATTATTAGCAAACCAACACGTTTTCACTCCCAATACTCTTCAAACTGATGCTCTACTAGAGTCAGTTTTGCACATGTCAATTTCCGCCTGTTCGATGCATACACTGTCTTTTCAAAATAAACTTATATACAATATTTGTTATTGTTTTGTGTTGTTAATTGATTTCCAATAATAAATATATACATACAGTTGCATAAAGCAAGCATATTTGCCCACTCCCATGTTGATAAGAGTGTTAAATGCTTGACAAATCCCCCTTTAAGGTACATTTTGAACAGATAAAAAACGCGCAATTAATCACACTTAACTATGGACAATCATGTGATGAAATATTTTAATCAATTGACAGCCCTAAAACAAACTGCAACAAAATGTGTTTACCTCAAAACGTAATTGACAATGCAGTTTTGTTATATGAGAACATAATTTTTAGGAGATTGGGTTGTTTCCAGCCACCAGCAGATCTGTAAGGACTGTAAGCTAGATGAGTCAGTCAGGGCACTTCAGTAAATAACTTCTGATATTCTTCATGAAAATAAACTGAGGGCTCACAGCCAACATGACAGCTGTCCTTGTCTGTGCTTGTCAGCAGCTATGCATATCAGTATTGTGCTGATGATATTTTAGTTATTGTCCTTGCACTGATGCCAATGACACAAATACCTGCATGGGGATTTTATGGAAAATAAACTGAGGATGTTTCTGAAAATGTCTTTTGTGACTTTTTCGGTCTAAGTTACGAACCTGTCTCTTCCCCACAAGAGAAAAAAAAAATCCTATTGATTAAGTCACTCCATCTCCATCTCCACTAGACTTTGTGTCCATTTGTGTCTGTAAAACATGCTAGGGTGTGCTGAGGAATAAGGTGTCACTGGGATAAACATAGCATACCACCCTGTCAGGGAATTATCTTGTAAAACAGATAAGTATCTAGACTGTGGTCTTCTGAAACAAATGGGTCCTGCGGCCTTATTAGCAAATTAAAGACCCAGAGAGCAAGCAGGGTTTGACAGATGAGACAATAGCTGTAAATGTCACTGGTTAATGCGCCCCGCCCTGATCTCCTGCTCTGAGCATGCTCACAAACACACAGAATCACACGTTCTGGACTGGCGGACACACACGAACACACTCGGCCACTACATGGAGGCATTCCAGTGTGCACACAGATTCATCAGCCCGTTCGCACGAAAAGGCGTATAAATGCCACGATAATGCGCAAAGCATTTAGCGTGCAATAAGTACACCTTTATTGTAGGGCTGTCAATTGATTCAAATATTTAATTGCGATTAATTGCATGGTTGTCTATGACTAATCGCTGTTAATTGCAAATTAATCACACATTTTTCATCTGTTCAAAATGTACCTTAAAAGCGAGATTTGTGAGGAGTGGGCAAATATGCTGCTTTAGGCAAATGTTTGTATATATTTATTATTGCAAATCAACAAACAACACAATACAATGACAAATATTAAATATGAATAATGTATTAATTATAAAAACCCTCACAGGTACTGCCTTCAAAAATATGCTCAAATCATAACATGGCAAACTGCAGCCCAACAGTCAACAACAGCTGTCAGTGTGTCAGCGTGCTGACTTGACTGTTACTTGCCCAAAACTGCATGTGATTATCATAAAGTGGGCATGTCTGTAAAGAGGAGACTCGTGGGTACCCATAGAACCCATTTTCATTCACATAGCTGGAGGTCAGAGGTCAAGGGACCCCTTTGAAAATGCCAACGACAGTTTTTCCTCGCCAAATTTTAGCGTAACTTTGTAACTAGCCTCCTAAGTATGACATGGTTGGCACCAATGGATTCTTTAGGTTTTTCTAGTTTCACATGATACCAGTGTCTTCACGCTAGCTTTTAAACTGAGCCCACTACAACCTCCGAAAGATTGATTGCATTAATGCATTAAAGGAATTAGTGGCGTAAAACAAATTTGCGCAACACGTTAAATTTGACAGCTATTATTTATTTTCACTTGTTATTTAATCACCATGTATCCTGTACTGACTGCAATGTAAACACATCCACATATAAATGCTTTGGTAAAAGTTAATGACATTATATAAAAAGGGAAAAAGACCACTTATGGTGAACGGATGGGGAGGTTCAAGACAGTTGTTGACCAGTGTTTTGTTTTGTAAGTTAAGTTAGCAACGTTTGTCACGTGACGATTGTGACGTGTTTTTTATTGACGTTTGTGACAGATTTTACGTAGTTGTGTTACGTTGTTTCCATACATACTTTACGTACTTATTTTAAATCCAAACATGACGTTTTCCCTTACCCTAACTAAGAGGTTTTCTTGCCTGAACTTAACTGCGGACGTTTGTGTGGCGTACAAATGACACGTGAAAAGGCTTAAATGCGCACTCATGTCACACAAAATGTGTAAAGTCGTGGTGTTTATACGCCTTCCCATGAGATCAGGTTGGATTCATTAATAGAAGGATTCCCACACACAAGGATACACAAACACTTTTCTTTCAACACCTGTTGCATGATCAATAACCATTTGTAGATGCAATAGGCTCCCAGATCCCTAACCTAATTACAATGAATATAGAGACTGTTGGAGAGCTGTTCTTGTCTTTATATATACTGTTTATACTGCATATATGTGTGTGTGTGTGTGTGTGTGTGTGTGTGTGTGTGTACATACACAACCACACGGTCTCCTTGTATCCTGCTGTCTTACATACCAATGAGCAAATATGTTTGCCAATGCTTGCTTGTATTTGTACGGATAGATGCATGAATACATAGAAGTACAAATATATAATCTGAACATCCATGCATAGATGTGTGTGTGTGTGTGTGTGTGTGTGTGTGTGTGTTCCTAGTCCTCACTCTGTCTCTATCCATCTCTCTGTCCTCAGGCCACACAGACCAGGTCACAAAAGGTATTCAATGAATTACGGAGGAACATGCAAAGTCACGCCATTGATCCATTGTTCCAAGCGAGGAGGGGTCCTATCTAAAATCACCCCCTCGGGCAATATTGGCTGAAGGAATGTGAAAACAGAAGACGTCTGCTTTGGTACTTTAGGGCGCACATTGATCACCCAGACAGAGAGGGACAGGTCTTTGGGAAAATAATGGCGACACAGGCGACATAATTGATCTTAACTCATGGTCTGTCATTAAGCGCTAAAGTTAATGAGGGGAGATTCCTGACAGGGTGTGGTGCGTAGTTGTGATACCACGCAGAGGGAGTGGTATCTCACACCACATACCTTGAAGTTTCCTCTGTTGATTTTATCTACATGTTTAAGCTGTGTTTACTGAACGCCCCACATTCTGTTTGTTAGTATATTAAAAATCCAATTTGACTTAAAGTTAGCCGACAAAGTGCTTGTACAGTTTTACGACAAATTGGCAGCAGAATTGATTTACCAATTGTGAAAAATGCTCTCAGAAAATGGAAAGTAAGAGCGAGCCAAACAAACAGACTTTGCATTTTAAATGTTTGAAATTCAGTCAACGGGAAAAGAACATTTTTTTTCCCTCTCAATCCATATGAATGTGCTTTCATAACAAAAGGCCTGCAATGACCACCCACATAAAGCAGTTCTGTAATAAAGCTGAATGTATGCAATTTAAGGTGCGTGTTGTCTTTTAGCGAGTAGCATTTAAAGTTAATTAGGTGAAAGCCCCAAGAGGGTGTGGTGTTAAAAGTTTTTGATAGAGGAATTTAGATCACTAACTGCAGATTGAGCAACACAGTTTAAAGTGACTTTTATGTCACTCTGTGAGAAGTTCTTTGAGTGCAAACATTGTATAATGGTGTGAAAAATCCTTTCAAATATGTTTTAATGTAGCTATAGGGCTCATCAAATCATGTCATCTATTGTCCTAATTTGCAGGCAAATGTATTTGTTGTGTCCTCCCTGTGATGGTAACAATCAGAAACAAGTGAGGTTAAAAAGGAGGGACGGATGTCTCAGAAAACCTCCCACTGCGCCGATGGCCTCTCACAGCCTAAAGCACAGAGTTCATGTAGAAACTAATAACTGGCGACCCAATTACAATGAAGACAGACAATAATAAAGTCTGGTCTGAAACGCTTTGCCACAAGCATGAAATACTGGTGGTTATTTTTAGATAAGAACATACAAAGACAGAAGAGACAAAAACCCTTAAGCAAGGAAGCTTCATAAAACCGAGTTCTCCTGCTCATTCATGTGATTCATTCGTTTGGAGTCCATTCACTGAAGTAATTCACTTATTTGTTGCGTCATTAGTCCACAATGTCATGCAGTCAAAATCCATCAATGCCTGACAAGTTTCAATACATATTTACTAGGGCTGTCAAAGTTAACGCGACAATAACGCCTTAGCGCAAATTCTTTTTAACGCCACTAATTTCTTTAATGTATTAACGCAACTTGCGATTGTAGCTAATTTTTAAAGCTAGAGTGAAAGTACTGGAATAATATAGAAACTAGAAAACCTAGGGAATCTATTGGTACCAAACATGTCATACTAGTTTGTTGGGAAGGAGGCTAAATAACGCTCCAAACTTACGCTAGTTTTGTGTTGTTAATTGATTTCCAATAATAAATATATACATACATTTCCATAAAGCAAGCATATGTGTCCACTCCTATGTTGATAAGAGTATTAAATACTTGACAAATCTCCCTTTAAGGTAGATTTTAACAGATTAAAAATGTGCAATTAATTTGCGATTAATCCAGATTAACTATGTACAATCATGAGTTTAAAAATTCTAATGAATTGACAGCTCTAATATTTACACCAACCTGATCAGAATCATTTAGGTCTACATAAAATTCTCAGTTCTGTGAACTGAAGTCATCCAATTTCAGTCACCTCTTCTCACTGCAATCGGCAATGTGTGAAATTGCCTAATTCAGCTTTAAAGCAGAATGCCTCTTTTTATGGATCCTTTTAAAAAAGCAGTTTCTGGGAGACATTTAGACAAAGGGCAGGGTTAACTTGTGGCTGTACATACTGTAGCACAGTGGGTGGCGCGTGATTAGGTTCGATCTTAAGCTCTTTGCACACCAAGGCTCTATTTTTCGCCTGAAATTGGCACAAAAATAAGTACAATCTCACATTGTGTCAATCACGTTTACACACAGACTCTGAAACTTACGTCCGTCATTAAAGTTTTGGGAATAGCTTTGTTTGAATGGTATTTCCTGCGTTTTTTCACATCCGTCACAAAGCAAAAGAGGATTGTTTGACCACTCAGAGCCACTGTCTGCGCCAATGTCATCGTCCAAAATGGCATGATAAACATCACTTCGCCTCCCAGCACGAAGCATGATACAGAGATACATAATTTAAATATAGATTGTGTCAGGTGATTGCAGAAAAGCTTGGAATCGGACATAGTCGCAAACATAGACTGTATACTGTATAAGAAGTGGACGTAGTCACCGTGACGTTTTCCATTTGTGCACTGCCATTTTGAAGCCTCGAGTTCGGCATGTCAGCTGTCGCCATCTTGGTTTCTTGCAACCAGAAGTGACATGAAAGGTTGGAGCTAAGTACAACCTAATGCTTCATGAACTGAAAACACACTGTGAAAGGGTTAAAGTTCTAAGACAAAAACACCAACAACTCCCAGACTGGACAAGGCCATGGTAATAGCCACGCCCTAAAGCATACCCTGCTTTATGGTCTATCTGACTCCAAATGGGACCATAATTTACTAAATGAACATCATGCTGTATTGAAGAAGACTTGAAACTAGCGAGACAATAAACTCATGTTTACAATGTTTACTTAGGTGATAAATCAAGTGAGAAGTAGACTTATTTTCTCATAGACTTCTAAACAATAAGACTTATTTTTACAACCAGAGGAGTTGCCCCCTGCTGGCTGTTAGAAAGAATGCAAATTTAAGGCACTTCTGAATTGACTTCACTTTTCAGACCCGGAGGCTGCCCACTGGTTGCAAAACAAAGGAGACAGTAGTGATTGTCCTCTAGACAGCTAAATGATAGTTTCTTGCTAATGTCATTCATTCCTTAGCCCCGTTTGGGACTAACGCTATCCATTGAACCCAATTCAGCTTTGTCTCATATTGTGAGACAACGAGAATAATAAAATGTGGGACATGGGACTCAGTGCACAAGGTTTCTGTGCGTAATGATTTTTATCAGTGGATTAAATAAACTAGGGCTGTCATTGCATTAACGCAAAATCGTTTTAACACCACTAATTTCTTTAACGCATGAACACAATCAATCTTTCAGAGTCTGTAGCTCTGTTTTAAAGGGAGAGTGAAGATACTAGCATCATATGAAAGTAGAGAACCTAAGGAATCAAACATGTCATACTAGCTTGTCGCGAAGGGAGCTAAATAATGATACAAAAACTGGCATGGCCATTTTCAAAGGGGTCCCTTGACCTCTGACCTCAAGATATGTGAATGAAAATGGATTCTATGGGTACCCACGAGTCTCCCCTTTACAGACATGCCCACTTTATGATAATCACATGCAGTTTGGAGCAAGTCATGGTCAAGTCAGCACACTGACACACTGACAGCTGTTGTTGCCTGTTGGGCTTGAGTTTACCATGTCATGATTTTAGCATATTCTTTATGCTAAATGCAGTACCTGTGAGGGTTTCTGGACAATATTTGCCATTTTTTTGTGTTTTTAATGGATTTCCAGTAATAAATATTTACATACATTTGCATAAAGCACCATATTTGTCCACTCCCATGTTGATAAGAGTATTAAATACTTGGCAAATCTCCCTTTAAGGTACATTTTTAACAGATACAAAATGTGTGATTAATTGTGATTAGATATATTAATTGATTCACAGCCCTAAAAAAAACGCATACAAAAATTACAGACATGGTGTGCAAAGGCGTCGGGCTGTGTGACAAAGGAGTGGGAGACTATTTCCACTGTCTGTGGATGCTGTCTGCACATGCGCATGCAGATGAAGCACGGTATACCCTCATCTTCCTTCCATCTCTGGGAAAAAGGGAGAACAATCTCCTGAGTTGTTGAGGCGTGGGCTGCTGCAAAGTAGAATAACAAGCTGCTGCTCGCTCGGAGCATTAATGCAAACAATATTTACATGTCATGCATTAGTACGAGCGTTCAAGAAAAGTATTTTAACAGCTAAAAGTATTCAATTTAATGCACCACAGAATGCAATGAATAAAAGGATTATTTGCATACAGGCCAAGAGTGTGTATTGACTTCTTTTCTTCATCCCCATCAGCATGCTTACAGAGGGACTTTCCAGAGTTCCTGTACAGTAAGGAGTGAGCTAAATGACCCATACTTACCCGTGGGAAGTAAACAGTGGCTGAACGGGCTCCTTAAGAGCCTTCATGATACAACCTGCCCTGCTGAGAAAGAAAGAAAGCTTGTGTGAGTCAGCGCCATGTTTGTGTTTGTCCTGGGTTTCTGTGTTATTTCCACTGAGATGAACACACATATGGAACAAGCTTGTAGCTGAGAATCACAGCAATGTGAAATTTAAGCAAAAGCAGGAAGCTTTAGGCACCATCAGCGACTTTCATTAGCAACTTTACAACCATCGCTTGCCACAAAGTAATCTGTCCGTCTGGTCGTCCAACACCACCACAACTTGATTTCCTCGCTCTTTCACAAACGGGAGAGTGCGAGAAATGAGATTTTAATGATTTGACGATTAGGGTAATAAGATGACACACATTTCTGGTGAGGACAGATGTCTCCCTAATGTGTTCTGAAAATATGCAGGTGTTGATTATGTAAAGATACAAAGCTTCTGTTATAAGTGTTTAGTATTTAAGCCTGCACAGATGCTGCAAATGCACGGACACATAAAGTGGTAAAAACGCATCTCAGAAGCTTTAATATATCTTTTAAAACAGGAATCGATAATATGTTGTTTAAACATGGTTATTTTTAGATGCATTTTTCGGCGATTGGATGGCGAGCATTTTTGCTCTGGAAACGGCTCAGAAAACCCCCATATTGTCAATATACCTTGGAAAACTATCCATCTTCTGAATGCCCTAGGTCTCTAGTTTGTGATTGTAAAGTTGCATGATGCTGTGATTGTCTTAGAGGTCACTACAGGTCATTTTATACAGTGAGGTCATATAAAAAAAATAAATGGTCTTACTACAATGAAATGGCTACTAACATCATCACACATGAATACGCTAGATATCATTGGATCCACAGGAGTTTCAACTTTCCAGTCACATCCAATGATGGGTATGGATTATGTAATTTCAAGCCTGTTTATGGACTCTACTATGCAGAAATATTCAAATGCATAATTTTAGAATAGGAGGAAATAACACATTCATACCGCATTCAAAAAACTGCCTGTTTTTTCCCAAAACTGTATGGGATTATCATAAAGTGAGCATGTCTGTAAAAGGGAGACTTGTGGGAACCCATGGAACCCATTTTTATCCACATATCTTGAGGTCAGACGTCAAGTCCAAATCCAAATTTCACCTAGAACACCAAAAGGGCTAGAGTCTGCCCTGAAACTCACAGTGAATGGGAAATCATAAATCGTAAATAAAGGACACCGAGATTATTGTGTACCAATTCTGTTGTTTACCATAGAACTATGTCATTTAGAACAAAACCGACCACAATATGAGCACCCGTGAGCATCCTCATGGTGACGGTGACCTTGGTTCACCCTTGATACACCTTGAGCCGTACCATTCAGCCTCAGGAGGTAAAACTCTACCCAATGATGGATTCCTCTCTACGGACAGGTAGAATTGACATCACGCTGAAATTCTGTACCGACATATTGAAAGGACCACAACTCCCACCATTCTTCTCTCCTGAAAAACGATATTCGCGAATAACACACACACACACACACACACACACACACACACACACACACACACAGAGCCAGGCGCTCCTGTGTGTTTCTCTAGATTCTGATCAATGGGCTTGTCGCAGCGGTGACACTCAATACGAGAACAGATAACATGCACACAGACTCACAGTCCACACATATAGACTGGCTGATTGAATGACTACATGGCCAAGTAACTAACTAATGTGGCTGCATTTCTCACAGTAAAGACAGTAATGGTGCTCCAAGAAGGAGAGGCATTTCACTCTAATTTCTTTCTGTCCATCACATCACCAATTTCCAATATGTCCCTCTTCTCTCTCTCCATGTCTCTCTCTCTCTCCCCCCGTCTCTGTTTTTGTACCTCTATTGTATCTCCTCTCGCTGTCACACACACCATCATCCCTGGAGGCTGGGTTGGGTGGATCAATGCTACTGGCCCCGCATGTGTGTCTGAGTGTGTATGTGTGTATACACGTGCACTGATCAATGGTGATTACCTGCAGCCCTCTGCTCTTTGTAATTGCGAAGTGAGGAGTGATTGGCACCGTGCCACGGGCCACTGCTATCAGGAATGCTCTCACGCACACACACACAAAGCCGTGTAGTTCTATCTTTGTGAGGACACTCACATTATTGACATAATCCATTCCCTGGCCCCTTACCCTAACCTGAAATTAATTCTAACCTGAACCATAAAACCAAGTCTCAGAGTCTCCTCGCTTTCCTAAAATGTCTTAATTTCCAAAGAAGTCCTTGCTTTCCAAAGATGTCTTTGCTTTCCAAAGATGTCCTCGCTTTCCTAAAATGTCCTCGCTTTTCTAAATTGTCCTCGCTTTTCTAAAATGTCCTCGCTTTCCAAAAATGTCTGTGGTTTCCAAAAACGTCCTCGCTTTCCAAAAATATTTGCGCTTTCTGAAAATGTCCTCTTTTTCCTAAAATGTCCTCGCTCTCCAAAAAATTTTACACTCATCACTCATTTTCAACCGCTTATCCGGGGTCGGGTCGCGGGTCCCGCCGGCCCCAAAAAATGTTACCCTTTTCAAAATGTGCCCCCTTTACAAAGTGTCCTCCTTTACAAAATGTCCCTCCTTTCCAGATCCAAAACTTAAAGAAGCCCTCTCAAAGACAAACGTATACCAGAACACATATAAAATTATTTTCATGGGCTAAATTAAACCACATTTCTTCTTCTTCTTCTTCTTAAAGGTCTGTCCGAAGGTGAGGACCGGCCTAAATGTCCTCACTTTCCAAAAATGTCCTCACTCTGAAGGTCTAAAACTCAAATTGGTCCTCAGAAGGATAGCTGGAGAAGAACACACACGCACGCACGCACTCACGGACGCACACACACACACATACACAGGTCTGCTTTACGGCTGGGAGTTTATGGCTGGTTGACTTCCATTGTTATTTTGGACTTGATGATGTATGTGTGCA
>CAKAOH010015109.1:766-13667 GCA_916701665.1 Sebastiscus tertius | reverse complement strand
ATTATATTATATTATCATTCTATGATATATGAGTTAATAGAGGAGAAGTGAGAAAGGGGTATAGGGAAATATAAGTTTTACTTCTACCTACTCCTTTTAGGACACTATATTAATCTTGTTTTGTTTGTTATTCTTTTGTATCTGTTTTTATTTATTTTATTTTCGAAATAAAGTCTTTCATTCATTCAATATATCCTTGATGCATTATATACCTCAAGTGCAACTACCCTTGTTTATATTTTATTTATTACATCTACCCTACCTATTTTACAAGTACAATTACCTCTGTTTACATTACATCTATTTTATATTTTATACTTCTAGTGTAACACTTCTGTTTATATTTATTTATTTCATCTACTTTACCTGTTTTATTTGCTTTATATAACTGTGTGTGTTTTACCTGTTATGTTTTATCTACTTCGTTTAGTCTTGTCAAGTATTTGTTTTTAAAGCACCGACCAGAAGTGGCAAACTGTGAATCTTGTTGTATTTAATACAATGACAATAAAGCTTTCTATTTTATTCTATTCTACTGTAACTGGAGATAGGCTAACTGTCAGCTAGCTCTTATAACTTGTAAATGTAAATTGGCGTTACTAAATTGCTGCAGTACAATTAAAACATAGATGTAAACATTAATAACCTGTTTTTTATTTATAAACCAGGAGCAGAAAAATGTCGTGGGTTTGGCTATGTCACATATTCCATGGAGGAAGATGCAGAGAAAGCCTTGAAAGAAGTGAAACAATACGACGGACAGAAGATCTCTATATCAGTGGCGAAGAAGAAAATAAAAGAGAAAAGGAAAACAGGTGTGTATAAAAGGCATGTCCCAAAAAACTGGGAGAGCTTTCTTGCCATGTGTGCTTGATAAGATAAGATAAGATATTCCTTTATTAGTCCCGCAGTGTACAGCAGCAAAGGGGATAGTGCAAAAAACAAGATGCATCAGCTAACACAGTAAAAAAAGAGCTAATCAAAGTGTAACAAAATATGAACCATTTAAATAGAAGGAAGTATGAAAATAGGAGCAGTATATACGGTATTGACAATAAACAGACTATTAACAAAATTGCACAAGTGGAATTAATATTGCACAGTGAGAATGGAATGAAATTCCACCTGAAAATATCAGGTTATTGTCAGTTTTTTTGGTGTGTAAGTGGTTTACTGGGAGCAGTGCTGGTTGTGGAGTCTGACAGCTGCAGGAAGGAAGGACCTGCGATAGATAGAGCTCCTTCACACACTTTGGGTGGAGCAGCCTGTTGCTGAAGGAGCTCTCCAGTGCTGAGATGGTGTCCTGCATGGGGTGGGAGTCATTCTCCATCATGGACGACAGCTTAGCCATCATCCTCCTCTCTCCCACCACCTCTACTGTGTCGAGGGGGCATCCCAGGACATAACCTTGTTCATATCTTTTATTTAGGACCTAAAGAGCCAGCTTCAGCACCTAAAGAGCCAGCTGCAACACCTAAAGAGCCAGCTGCAGCACCAAAGGAGAATGAGCAGAAATCCAAAGGCTTCAGGAAAAACGACCTGAAAGCCAGACTCATCATAAGGAACCTTAGTTTTAAGGTACGGTATGCTACATGGTTGTGAAATGCAGCAACTGTTGAGCACAATTTGATCCATTTCTCTGAACTTCAGCTACATATTCTGCTGTTAAAATGGTACACTCATTGCTTGACCTGTAACACGTAACATTGTTTTGCAGTGCTCAGAAGATGATCTGAAACAAGTTTTATCCAAGTTTGGAACCGTTCTTGAAGCCAAAATCCCCCTCAAACCTGGTAAAAATGGTTTTAATTCCTACTGGATGCACAAATACATATGTTGAATTCTTCTATGACCCTTGAGTAGGTTGATTTTTTTTATCATTATATTGTTTTTTTTCTTCTTTCTATAGATGGGAAGATGCGTGGATTTGCATTTGTCCTTTTTAAAAATGTGTGTGAGGCAGGGAAAGCGCTCAATGCCATGAACCTGAAGGAGATAAAAGGTTAGTGAGTGAGACACTTGCACTGCTGTTGTGTGAGAGAAACACAGTTCATCGCTGACATCTCAATTTGGGAATTTAACTTTTATTTAGTCTGTATCACGTGACTGAGTTTTTTTTTAATGTTATTGTTTCATTCACAGGTCGGCAGGTGGCAATCGACTGGGCTGTGCCTAAGGACAAGTTTATCGCCACACAGGCGTCCTCAAGTGCAGGTAATATTCCACATTTTTAAACAAATAATAATCGTTTAACTATCCACTACACATTAAAAATGACAAAACACGTTGTGTCTCTTAATAGTCATTAGAAGATGTCTACATCAAAGTTTAGATAGTAATAATTAGAGTTGTCAAAATTATGGAAGTAACGATACATATCAGATATTTGAAACGGTTTCAGTATGCATTTTCCACAGTATCGATACACAGGTACTAGCTGTGCTTTTTGCTCTCTCTTCTCTCAGACAGCGAGTTGACGCATACACCACTTTTTATCTTAAAGAAAAAACTAAATTTTATGCCCTCAATGTTGTTTAAATTTTTCTCCGTGGTATCAAAAACGGTATTGAATATCGATATTTTTCAAGGAATCATATCAAAGTTAGAAATTCCAGGATTGTGACAACACTGGTAATAATTTACTCTGTTTTGTTTACCTAATAGGAATTAAGAATATAGAGGCAACTGTAAAACAGTCGGACACAAAGAGCAACACAAAGAGCGACACTGAAGACGAGGAGGAAGAAAAGCCACAAGCAGCACCTGAGAAGAAGAAGAAGTGTGAACCTCAACTACGTCTACAAGTGTTAATACGCCACCAGGTGTTAAAACTTTAAAGTTTAATTTTGTTTCCAATTTTTCCACAGAGTCGCTTCCAAACCAGTTGTTCAGCAGGTGGAAGAATCCCAATCAGATGATGAAGATGATAGCGAGGAAGAGGAAGAGGAGGAGGAGGAGGACGATGATGATAATGATGATGAAGTTGAGAAAGAGGATGATGATGTGTCCCAAGAGGAAGACAATGACAGCGACGACGATAAGAGTAGCCTTGATTCAAATGAGGATGAAGAGGAAGATGAGGAGGATGACGATGACGATGACGATGACGATGACGAAGATGAAGAATCAGGTATCAATTCCCTGCTTATGTTTTTTCATATTTTTGCATGTAATGTAAATAAAAATGTTGTTTTGACGCTTGTTGTCTGCTACTTTTATCTCTAGCTAAAAAGAAAAAAAGGAAAAGAGAGCTTCTCCCTTCAGATGTGAAAGAGGGCAGAACAATTTTCATCAGGTTAACAATTCTTCTCACTTCTTCATCTTAAACCTGCTTCCGTTTATCTTACTCTGCTCCATTTTTTTCATCCTCATAATTTTCCACACATTCATACCCACTTGTCAACTAATCACCATCTTTGTTTATTTTACTTCTGGCTCATTTAGGAACCTGTCCTTTGACACGGAGGAAGAGGGTCTCGAGGAAATCCTCCTACGGTACGGAGAGCTGAACTACATAAAGATTGTTCTCCACGCAGACACGGGACATTCAAAAGGTCAGTCGGCGATGCTCGAATGAAACACTCCTCTCTGTGTTGTTTGAGAAAACAGGTGGATTGACTTATTTTGGTTTTGTTGTTTTACCAGGTTGTGCATTTGGTCAGTTTAAGACTAAAGAGGCTGCAGACAAATGCATAGCTGCAGCACAGGATGAGGCCGAGGTAATCCATTCTGAATAATTAACCTACTATAAATATTCCATGTATCTGCCTTTTTTATGATATAGCATCACCTGTTTTCCCGTTTTGTGCAATGAGATGATATTGCTGCCTTATGGTAACATTTGGGTTATTTGATGCAGAATGGTGGCATCCGTGTAGATGGCAGAAAGCTGTTGATTGTGGCAGCGGTGAGCAAAGAGGACGCTTCCAAGCTGAAAGTGGACAAGGTGAAAGTAGAAACAGGGACCAGGAATCTGTACCTGGCCAGAGAGGGATGTGAGTAAACCCATTTCATTCTACTTTTCTCCTTCTGTTGCCACATTTCCACTCCATGGTACGGCTCTCTATTTTTCGTTTTCCACTGCAGATAGTACCCCCCCTCAATGGAGGCGGGATTCTTAGCTGGTCGTCATAGTGATGCGCGCGAAACCGCCCTGCTCTTCAACGCGACACAGACACACAAAGTCTTGCTGGATCCTTTCATCCGCAACTAAACAGAGGAACGTCTGTTCTTCGTCAGTTGACCTCGACGTGGTTTTGTGGGCTGCCATTTTTAAAAATCAGGTTCAAGTGAATAACAAAATTCTGGTTGCTATTTAAAAATGGCTGACTTGTGCAGGATGTCCGGTGTTGCGATTCTAGTGACGATTCTCTCTGATCAGTCCATCTATCCACAACTTCAGAAAAGAATGGTTCCTGTCGAGTCGAGCCGTGTCGTACGATGCCGTGGAAATGTGGCACTAATGACACTTTCTCCTTACAGATTGTTACTTGATTGACTGTCGATATTAAAGGTATCGCTTCTTGAGGATTTGGCTTACACATGAAAACTGTGAACCAAGATTAACAACTACTTATGCCTAATTTAAACTTAAGAAAAAGAAATGACATGCTATGCACAATCCACCGCAGTACTATGTATGCCTGCCGAGCGTGAGAGGTGCCCGCAAAGAATGCATAGGCACACAGCCGCAGGACTATAAATCCGGCATTAGGCATGCCATGTCTGTCATGTGAGGTCCCTATTAAAGAACTGAAATAAGGTTAGTTGTCACATTTCTTTGCTGAATTGCTTTTAAATCTGTCCCTTCTGATCTCCACACCCAGTGATCCGTGCTGGAACCAAGGCTGCAGAGGGCGTGCCTGAAGCAGACATGGTCAAAAGAACCAGAGTGAGTTCATTTTTCATTAATAAGATAATCGTTTATCTTTAAAAATGACTTCCATGTTGACGCGTATATATATATATTTGTGATGTCTATTTCCCTTAGTTTGAAGAAATAAAGAAGACCAAGCTTCGGGGCATAAATGTGTTTGTGTCAAAGAATCGTCTGTGTGTCCACAACCTGCCCAAATCAGTGGACAATAAAAAACTCAAAGCACTCTGTCTGCAAGCAGTGAAAGGAAGCAAGGGAGTCCGCATCGTAGAGGTGAGAAGATGGAAATAGTTTTGTGCGAGTAGTATTTATGAATGTCAGAATTAAAAACATTGTGTCTGTGTGCCCAGTAGGGGGTGCTGTTGTCATTCTTATTCATGCTGAACCTCTTGTTTGTCCTTTTAGTGCCGGGTGATGTATGACAGGAAGCCAGAGAAGGGTCAGGTGATGGGACAATCATTGGGTTATGGCTTCGTCCAGTTCCAGGATCATGAGCACGCTCTCGGCACACTTCGTTACCTCAACAACAACCCCGACATCTTTGGCTCACACAAGGTACGGTTTTGCAAAAGATTACTTAATTGCTTAAATTCGTATCAGTGTCTTTTAAAGGAGCTTTGTTTTTGTTTTGTTGCCACTGTATTTGTTTACCTTTTTAGACTTGACAGTGTGGTGATTCATTTGTTTGGTTATGTTTTTGTGTCGTCCTGCAGAGACCAATCGTTGAGTTCTCCCTGGAGGATTCAAGGAAACTCAAAATAAAAGAATTGCGGCAACAGAAAAACAAGGTGCGTTTGTATCAATTTGTGTGATAGTTACACGTCAGAACCCTCGTTTTTTTTCCTAAATGGAAAGTAACCCTCTGTGGATATCTTTGCAGGAATTCATCCAAAATCGGCCTTTTAGAGGAGGAGCAAAACCTCAGACAGCCGGAGATGGAAAGGGACCCAGGACAGGTGGAAATAAAGCTCAGTCCTCATCAGAGCAGACAGGAAACGAGAGAGGTATGAAAATATTATTTCTGTATTTACCTTCTTTTCACTTTATGTTCATAATGTTCTGTCAACTTCCATCGCCCCCGACCTCCACCCCATATGGAGTTTCATGCTGTCTATACTACAGTGCTTCACTTCTGCTTTTGCTCACAACATAATTACTACGGTCGCTAGAGGTCGCTGTCGTTTTCTTTTATTCCTTCTTTCGGCAAACCATGTGAATAGCTGACAAAACTTACTAGTGGGTGCAGCAGGGGCCTACTGACCCACATCTATGGGCCTTATAACCACTGATAACGCACAATTAATGACCTGATAACAGTCTAATTGGCTGGCTCAAATAGGTTGCTGTTCTCCTGTCACAGTACAGATACGGTACAGCACACTAGTGCTGTGGAAAAACCATATTACTAGGGCTGTCAAAGTTAACGCCAATTCGTTTTAACATTTCTTTAACGCAACTTGCGATTTTTCAGTTGTAGCGGGCTCAGTCTTAAAGCAAGAGAAAATAGATAAAATACTGATATCTTCTAAAACTAGAAAACCTAAAGAATCCTTTGGTACCAACTAGGGATGTGCATTCCAAGCAAAAATACTATTTGAAAACCACCGCATACCCTCCAACCCCCCGTTTTATGCTAAACGCAGTACCTGTGAGGGTTTCTTATTTTGTATTGTTAATTGATTTACAATAATAAATATATACATCCATTTGCATAAAGCAACATATTTGCCCACTCCCATGTTGATAAAAGTATTAAATACTTGACAAATCTCCCTTTTAAGGTACATTTTGAACAGATAAAAAAATGTGCGATTAATTTGCGATAAATCACAATTAACTTTGGACAATCATGCGATCAATTCAATATTTGAATCGATTGACAGCCCTAGATATTACATTTGACACACTGAATTAAACTCAACTAAACTTGGCTCTTTTTTTTTTTTGCTGTTAACATTTCCTTTTTAATTTTTTTGATTCTCCCTCTGTCCACTTTTCTGTGTTTATCAGCTCCTCCTCAAAACCGGAATCGCTATTTGGGCTTCCAGACCAACCCCGAGGTCGAGCACGTAGATTTGGCGAACGGAAAGAAACGAAGGAAGGTTCTACCCTTCGCTTCCCATCGGGGGCCTAAGATCAGGTACAGTTCTTATTAGCACTACTAGTTTACAATGCACTGTGTCACTCTGTGCTTAAGCAACAATTCATACCACTTTCATTTTGAGGATATGTTTGAAAAAAAACTTTAATAATAAACGTTGAGCATCAGAAAAGGAGGTGCAAAATAATCTATTTTGAGCTGTCGGGCTATAAACAGACCTTCTAAAAAAAGTCTCTTAACAGTCATATTAAAAGGGGTAAACATATGACAAAACTGTGACTCAACAATGATCATCAGGTTTAAGTTACAGACTGTAAATTGTTGTTCTTTGCAGAATGCGTGACAAGGGAAAGCAACAGGCTCCACCACCCAAGAAAGCAAAGCCTGGATCCAACAGGAGGGACCGTCAAAGACAACAGATGGAAAAGCCCACACAGCCCAGAAACCAGGTACACTGTTGTATACGTTTATTTGGAGTCTTAGGTCATATTCACAAAA
Organism: Sebastiscus tertius; assembly: GCA_916701665.1. Classification (NCBI taxonomy): domain Eukaryota; kingdom Metazoa; phylum Chordata; class Actinopteri; order Perciformes; family Sebastidae; genus Sebastiscus; species Sebastiscus tertius. Next base: position 6,192 of record CAKAOH010015109.1, on the reverse strand, counting down.
CATCTGAGAGTTGCTGCTGAGGCACTGCTTTATCAGAAACTACTGGAAACAGTGGCTTTGTCAGTTCTTATGTTAAAACTCCTAAGGCATGGATGTTTGTGTAACCTCAAGACACATTTTAGCACAAAAAAAGGCTCAGAAATCTGTGCAACTCTTACTTGAAAAGTGCGAAAATCAAAACAATCCTCAAACTATGAAGGGTCAAAGTAACAATTTTGACATGGCATGCACAAAAACATGTATCACTTTATCACAAAGATAGACTGGATTAAGGACCACCAGGGGTCGCTGAATACCTCAAACCACCAACGGGTAAAAATGTACCCGCTATTAGAATACATTGATCTTCAACGTAGAAGGTTCATTTATTCATCATACTACAACACAGGGTTGTATAATGAAATGCTATATTTGTAGTCCCTTTATGCTACTCACACCAACAGTCACGATCAACCCAGGACACATCGCTCAGTCCTGAAACCTCCCAGCATCAGACTCAGACTCAGACTCAGACAGTGACTCCTTCACTAATTGCATTGAGCAAGTCTAATGCCTGATGTAGGCTTACATTCATAAATCTTTCTCTTGTCCATAGTGAAGGTTAGTTGATGACTTTTGCCGCAGCTTTGTTGCTGTAAAAAAATCAATTCACCTGTGTATCATGATTTTTTTTTTTCTACGATATTGAAATAGATTTTTTAATGCCAGAATCTATATATTTGCTTCATTTGAGTCTATCCGGTGGTAAAAGGAAGTTACCGCTTTTATTGAGTAACGCAACGTCATATCCGTTCCGTATCCGTCAACCAAAACAAGCTGCAGTCGGCTGCAGTAAGAAAACAGCAGAGGGTCCACGTGGATACGACCTGCGCCTTCACATTTTAAATCCAAAGTGGTAAACACTACACATCCAGTTAAGTATGGAAACACTTTGGGTTTCACACATTACCGGGAAAAGCAGAGCGAGACATCACGGCTAAATCTGCATGCTAACTCTGTCATGGACAGGAAGCGTTATCATATTGCGTTAATGCACAGTCAAACCGGCCGTCACTCTCATCTCCGTGGTTAAATGGGCGAACGCTACAACTGTAGAGCACCCATATACTGACATGTACGTTAAATGCATTCAATCGGCCCCGATGGAGCTGACCATGAATGTATAAAGAGAACGGAGCTGACAAGAGAGCTAGAGACCACCTTGGAGAAGTTAGAGGAAGTAGACACGTGGGAAAATAAGGTGTTAACAAAGGGAACTGTATATACAAAATACATATATGGAAATAAGATTGATGGATTTTATTCAGCAGAAGTATAAAACATTATATGTTCCTTATAAATTAAAAAGAAAATACCACTAATTTGTGAGGGATATGTCTTTATTCTTTGATTTTTGGGTCGCAGGAAATGTCCAGAAATGTAATAAATAACGCCTAGCAATATATTTGACTTCAGGACTTCATCTCTACTATATACAAGCTGAAAATCAATTTTACTGTATTAATTTAGATATTTTCCAAAATAAAAGTCCCTAGAAGTGTGTGATTCAGCTTTTTTCCATAGTCTAGTGTTAAAAAAGTTAATAAAAATTGCATAAATTGTAATATCAAATCGCAATACTTGTAAAATCACAATAATTAAAAATCCCAATACATATCGAATCGGCACCCAAGTATTGTGATAGTATCGAATCGGTGGATAGGTGTGTCGTCCCAGCCGTAATATATATATACATATATACCATTTAACTCTACCTCCTTTATCAGAGTTGTCCTGTTAACACGTGTTAACTCCTAACTGTCTTTATTTTGTTTTGTTTTTTTCCCAGAAGGTTAAAATGCCGAAGAAGCAGTTCAAGAGGAGGGATGGAGACCGTTTTGACAGCCTGGTGGAGCAGTACAAGAAGAAGCTGATGGGGAACAGTGACAAGAACACCAACGTCAAAAGAAACAAGTGGTTTAATAGTTAATGCTGTGTGTGTGTGTGTGTGTGTGTGTGTGTGTGTGTGCGTGTGCGTGTGCGTGTGTGAAAATGTGTTTGAAAAAGTGAGGTCCTCTACGATTGACACCCTGATGTTTTAAAATAAGTTCAATGTCCCTCATAAAGTAGTTTAGTGTCATTGTACAGTATGTGACACCCATGTGTGAAACTGTACCGTCACTTAACGTCATTCATCCTGTTCCTGGATTTCTGTTATCCAGGCTCACCTTGTTTGTTTTTTACTACTAAAACAAACTGTAAAAAGAGGTTTTTTTTTCATGTACTTGTATTTTTATGAAAATATATATTAAAAAAAACATGAATTTGAATGTTCTTTTGTTTTTAATGAAATCCATATTTGTTGGATTCACAGATTTGTCAGTTCATTATGACAGTTTCCATTTAATTTCCCTTTTTGTTTTTTAATCCTAGTTTAAACACAGGAGTTAATCATAAGCCGATGGCTCTGGATAAACACTTCCCACTCAGTGACCTTGAATACAAGTGAAGCAAGAGATGAACACCCACAAATGATATTAACCTGGGCTACGTGGCTTTTTCATTTCTTTTTCACATCTATAGACTTTCTCTTATTGCACAACACTGACAAACAAATATTGTTGGTAAATATTTATTCAGTTTTAATCCAATAGTAAAAAAAAACAAAATACTGTACAAAAATATACAAAATATCATCTACAGATATAAATCACCATTTTGGCAGAGCGAATGATATTGCACTGAAATGGAAGTTACCCTTTGCCCTTCCTGTCCTTGTAGTCTTCAAAACAAACACATCCGCTATTTTTGCCAGGTTTGAACCTGGTTTTCAGGAATTTCCAGGGATGACATCACTGCTCATTGTGACATTTCCTCTGGCTGCAGACCAGCTGATTCAGCTTCACGACTGAATTAAAATATAGATCCATATTTTTCCACTGAGAGCTCTTTATTGTTAAAAAATAGTGATTGCCGTAATACAAACATATGATTTATCTTTGTGTGCATAGCATGGATCAGTTTGCATAGAAACAATACTGTGGAAGCTACACTTCTGCTGCAAACACCCTGATGAGAAGACAACGGGCCTCATGCAGCAACATTCACTTAAATGTCTCTTAAATTGTCTCTTAATTTTTCTGTTAGAGAAAATATAAGAGAAGTCAACTCCAGACGCATGAAACTTTCTTAACCATCCAGGTGTGCTCTACTTGATTGTAAATTAAAGGCGTGTGGCCGATTATTATTATTATTATTATTATTATTATTATTATTAGCATAGATAACGCCCTCTAAACACTATATAGGGGCAGGTTTTGAGCTGTGTGCAAATACTCTGGCACATGCTCAAGAATTGGAGAGATGCCACTAAAAGATGCTCTAAGAAGATAGATAGATAGACAGATAGACAGATAGATAGACAGATAGATAGACAGACAGATAGACAGACAGATAGATAGATAGATAGACAGACAGACAGACAGATAGATAGATAGATAGATAGATAGATAGATAGATAGATAGACAGATAGACAGACAGATAGACAGATAGATAGATAGATAGATAGATAGATAGATAGATAGACAGACAGACAGACAGATAGACAGATGGATAGATGGATAGATAGATAGATAGATAGATAGATAGATAGATAGATAGCATAATTTCAAGGCACATGGAAAGAAGATGTTTTTCCAGAGCTTCAGTACTGGTGTTTACAGGAAATTTGAAAAGCATCGAAGAGCAGTTTACAAGCCAAGCAATATCATCCGAGGGTTTTTTATGGTCTTAATTTGGATCAATGGACCAATAGTATTTCTTTAGCCCACATATTTAATAATTCAATAATTATAATTACTCTAAAACGTATCCTTGCGTTGGACAAACTATTTGTGGACTGTGAAAACAAGATTCTTATCTTAGTAAGAGTGCTCTTGACCACTTGAAAAAACTTTTCTTTTACCTAAGAGAAGAGCAACAATAAGAATCCCAGAAATCAATGGGTACTTACAAAACAAGAACAAATCGTAGGTACGGACAAAAATAAGAGAAAATGATTGCTTCCTGCATGAGACCTGTTGTTACAAAATTCATTTTTTCCAAATAAAGTATAAAAATAAATACATATGTATATAAATAAGTGCATGTTCAAGAATAAATCCCCTTCAAAATACATTAGCAAAGTTCAACATGGCCAGGCAAGAGGTCAGACATCACTGATGCAGACTTGTGTTCAAAAAATGAGGCCAGCGACTCACAAATATTGGTCAGTTCTCTCAGCAAGTCTCGAGCTGATCCAGATTTTTCAGCAGCAGATTGAGGAACTCCTTCACTCTCAAGAGAGCCTCGAAGCTCACGGTGTGAATGAACTTCTTTCGGCTCTGCAGCTCCTGCAGCGGCACCGGCATCGCCACCGGCTTCGGCCACGGCTGGCTGCAGTGATCCTGCCCCCACTGATAGATGTAACCTGTCAGCGAAGAGATGTCAAACTTGATCTGGGAGACCCCGTTGAGGGTGTCAGAGATCAGGTTGTTGTAACCCTCCAAGACCGTCACTATGGAGGAGGGTCCATTCAGACTGTCAGCAGATGGACTGAGTGTCAGATCAGCAGGGACCTGCAGCGAGAACACCAGTCAGTCAAAAATAATAAAAAAAACCCCAACAACTTCAGATTCAGTGTCACCACAAACAGAACCATAAATATTACCTGGAAGTCTTGTTGATGAAGACTGTTCAGCCTGACCAGCAGCTGCTCGGCCCTCCATTTCACCTTTGATTTCATCGTCACCACCTCCACCGGCAGAGGAGCGGCTGTGGCCACACTTAAAAGGTGCAGCAGAGAAAACAGCAGGGCCAAAGTGTAGTCCATAGTTGTACCAAAGTCAGAACAGCACCGGTATTCCTATAGGAGAGGAAGATTATGCAGGTTATTCATCATCTTTCACTTGCTGTTTCACCATTGTGTCATCTCTCTAACTCTCTCTAGGTATGAGTTCATACCTGCATGCCATCATTTTATACATAAAGGCATGCTTCCTCCCAGTAATTTACTCAATATGTTTGATTGTGGCAGCAAATATTTGTGATAAGAGACACCTGTACAAACATACAAAGATTATTGACTTTGGCTAACGCTATTATTCTCAACCCACTGTTTTTCCAAACATGCTCAGTTAAGGATAGACGGAAGCTCATAAAAAAAAAAAAAACAGAAAAACAATCTATAAGCAACAAGAATTTCTCTAAAAAAACATCTGGTAAATAATGAAAGTGAGCACAGAAAGTGAAACGTCGATGGAAGAGTTGAAGTAAAGGAGATGGAGAGGAGAGTTGACCGTACCTTGGCTGGATGTGTGAGCGTATGCCACTGTTTGGCTCCATCAGGACATCTTATAGTGGAGGACTGTTGACTCATCTCTTACTCACCTCTCTGTCCGACCCCCTG
>CAKAOH010015090.1:0-15812 GCA_916701665.1 Sebastiscus tertius | reverse complement strand
AATGCTCTAGGTCTCTAGTTTGATCCATCTATCCTCTGAATGCTCTAGGTCTCTAGTTTGATCCATCTATCCTCTGAATGCTCTAGGTCTCTAGTTTGATCCATCCATCCTCTGAATGCTCTAGGTCTCTAGTCTGATCCATCCATCCTCTGAATGCTCTAGGTCTCTAGTTTGTGGCTGTAAAGTTTCATGAGGCTGTGATTATCCTAGAGGTCACCACAGGTCATTTTATACAGTGAGGTCAAGTTTTAAAAAATGGTCTCACTACAATGAAATGTCTCCTATGGGGACTAACATCATCACAGCTGAATACAGTTGGGCTCATCGGATCCACAAGAGTCTCAGCTTTACAGTGAGACCCAATTTATGTAATTCAAGACTGTTTAGGGACCCCAGTATGCAGAAATATTCAAACATCATTTATGCTGCATTCAAAAACCTACATGTGATTATCATAAAGTGGGCATGTCTGTAAAGGGGAGACTCATGGGTACCCATAGAACCCATTTACATTCACATATCTGGAGGTCAAAGGTCAAGGGTCTCATTCGAATATGGCCAGGACAATTTTTCCTTGCCAAAATTTAGCGCAACTTTGGAGCGTTATTTAGCGTGTCATGACATGGTTGGTACCGATGGATGCCTCAGGTTTTCTGGTTTCATGTGATATCTGTATCTTCACTCCAGCTCTAAAACTGAACCTGTTACAGCCTCTGAAAGACAGTAAATCCTGCATGTCTCAGACGGTTAAACATTGTTACACAGGAAAAAATATATAGCCAGCAAATAAGAAAATATGCATCCATCCATTTTCTATACACACACTACACAGAAGGCTATCCCAGCATGTACTGGGCAAAAAAATGTGATACACTCTGGTCAGGTTGTCTATTACAGGATGCTCACATTCACATATGAGCACTTTAGAGTTTCCACTCAATCTGACCTGCATATGAATATTTGGAAAATAGTTTATGAAAATAATTGACTAGTCAATCAGACAACTAATTACTTTCACTTCATTATGCTCAGTCCAAAGTAAAAGAAGATACGTACCTTGACAGAACTCTTTTGGACATGTAAATCTGACTCTGTAATCATCACAACTCCCACTCCTCTGATCTGCATTTACACAGGCAAAACCATAGGTGGCATCATAACTGCAATAAAGAGGAAAGCAGTGCGATGGGTGTAGCCCGTCTCTCTTCAGGTAATTCAATTGTTTTAAATTTTGTCTTATGTCATTAATCTCACTTTAAAAAAGTATCGGAGGTGTTGGCAGCAGGTTCCCCAGAGATGGTCTGGACCTCAATAGCTATTGGCCGAGGGCAGATTTCTCTCGGGTATATTTTTAGGAGGTCACTGAGGACTTCGTAGTCTCCGTTTCTTGTTGGGTCATCATGATCAAACCAGCGCGTCCTACACTCTGTGAACAATGAGGAATCAGAGAAACAGATTTTAGAGCTCAACCCTGAATGTTTGTCGTTGAATTTAAAAGTGCAGTGATTTGGGCCACATCTAGTGTTGTGGTTGCAGATTGCAACCAACTGAGTACCCCTCCGCTCACTCTTCCCTTTTCCAGACTGCGGTAACGTGAGCCGCCGAGTGCAAAACTGTGGCAACGCCATTCGCCTCGCTCAGAGGCCATCCATACCATAATAACACTACTTTAAGAGCAATGGAGAACTACGGTGGCCTTCAGGTAGCAACGCTAAAAGCTCTCTCTAGAGCCAGTGTTTGGTTTGTCCGTTCTGGGCTACTGTAGAAACATGGCGGAGCAACATAGCGGACTCCGTGAAGAGGACCTGCTCCCTATGTAGATATGAAGGACTCATTCTAAGCTAACACAACGATTGAGCGATTATATACTATTGAAAACTATATTACATGCCATTTATTCCAACCTGAAGCTAAGAATCATTGTGTTTCTGTTAGCTTAGAATGAGCCCTTCATATCTACATAGGGAGCAGGTCCTCTTCATGGAGTCCGCCATGTTGCTTCACCATGTTTCTACAGTAGCCCAGAATGGACAAACCAAACTCTGGCTCAAGGCCACCGTAGTTCTCTGACACACTTGTGAAACTGCGATGATTTGAGTCGCAGAGTGTTAAACCGTGGTACCGCCAGCCGCTGTCTGACTTCCATTGCTCCTAAAGTAGTGTTATTATGGTATGGATGGCCTCTGAGTGAGGCGAACAGCGTTAGCACAGTTTTGCACTCGGCGGCTCACGTTACCGCAGTCTGGGAAAGGGAGGAGTGAGCGGAGGGGTACTCAGTTGGTTGCAATCTGCAACCACTTGATGCTGCCAAATCCTATACACTGCTACTTTAATTTAAGGTTGTATGTTTTAGCTGTGCCACGTACCTGAGCAGAACTGTCCTGTGCAGGTGAACATGACCTTGAAATTATCGCACTGTCTCCCTTTCTGTTCTGAGTTCAGGCATAAAAGGCCCTCTGATGCACTGTAGCTGCAAAACACAAGCGTCCCATCCTAATGTTACACTTGGTTTAAGTTCAACATCAAGGAAAGATATCTGCAGTGGTGTCCAAAAAGTCTGAGTCTAGTACTGTTTCATCATTTTAAATAGTGATACCAGATGTTAGTTAGTGTGTATTGATCCTCTGAGTCACCAACTCTAGACATCTGACACCTTTATGATATAAATGTATGTCCGCTGACAGATATGTGACCAATCATTTGATCACACATCTCCTCTGGCAAGGTATCAAATTACTGCCTTATTTCTGGCCCATGCTAAATGTCTCCTTCGTCTTGTTGAATCACATAACCCAGCGATTGTCAAAGTGGGGTCCGTGGGACTCTGTCAGGGGGTCTGCAAAATAATTTGATATCAATTCTAAAATCATGCTGTCATTAAAAAGTGCATATCTACAGATGGGGACCATTTACACCAATGACACCACCACATTGTGTCCATTACTCCCACTCACGTTAGCTGCTGAAACTGATATGATCATGACACACAGCAATGTGTTCATTATTTCTAAGTTGAAACACTTACTGAAAGTCAGCTTTAGACTGGTAGGTTTAAATATCTGGATTTATTAAGACAGTCTTACTACTGTTTATTTTCTGAAAGCTTTTAAGATAAATTCCTTGAAATGTAGACTATGCATAATATCAACTTGAGTCCAAATACATGTTGAATAAATACTCTGTTCAAAAATAACTTAAACATAGAAATGTATATAGGTGGTATTAACATGATTCCTATTGAAATGTGTTTCAGTTTATCACTATGAAACAGGTCTGAAGTATTTAGGTTTGAAAGGGTTTTAGAATATAAATAGTTATAATGGCATCAAAGAGTACAATTGGTAGAAAGCATTATGCTTAATCAGTGTTAGTTAAGAGGAAGTCCTGTAAGGGGTCCCTGGCCCCAAAAAGTTTGAGAACTCCTGACATAGAGGATCCTATTAATATTCACCAATGTCTACTATTAGATGTTGGGACTACAAGCACTCACATTGTGTATTAGGAACATACAAGTGTTAATATCTGAAAGACAAATGTGGATTTTCATTTACATTAAAAACATACCATAAAACTGTAAAAAAAAAAAAAAAAAAAAAAGGTGTTATTCATGAACAGAGGAAAAGAAACAGTTCTTGACTCAGACTTTGTACAACAGTACTGTAAGAGTGAAGTATTTACGTGTGGAAGGTGGTGTGCTGCGACTTGATCCCAGAAACCGTCTGAGCCTCCATGTCCACTGGGCTGGAGCAGATCCTGGACCAGTGCTTCATTCTCAAGTCACTTAAGAGCTCCGAGTCCCCGTCGCTGGAGACATTGCGTTCATCAAACCAGGCTGTCTTACAGGCTGCAGAAGAGGACAGTTAGGTCTCGACATTCTGGTGTGCATCAATGCTTCATTTCTCAATAGATTAAGACAAAAATAAAAAATAATTCAGAGCTTACTTTCCAATGCAGTGGCAAAGAACTGAAGGTCTAGAGGAGGAAGAAGTCTTTGATCAGTTATACATGTTTTATCTGCTGAATGATTGTGTATAAAATAATAAGAAATTAAGCAATCATTTTTGATATTACCTGATGCTAGAAGACACCAAACTGCAAAGCTCTAAAATAAGAGGAAAAGAAAGAAATCAATGGCATGCACCGTGATGAAATACACAAGTTAAATCAGTTGAAAATGCACAAAAACAAAATACCCGAAGGACCAGCATGACTGTCTATCTAGGAATCTTTCTCTATAACAAATCCACATGTACTTCAGTTCTTCATTAAAGTGGTCTCATGTGAAGAGGAGTCTGTTCTTCAGAGGCACGAGGCATGTGTAACACCGGTGTATCATCCTCCTCAGAGAGTATCTCTGTATCCCTGCTCCTCCCACAGAGACTCAGCCTCCTCAGTCATCACTAACATGTAATGGAGAAGTTCATGTTTCCTCCTCAGTCCCTCCCTTCTCCCACCTCTCTGCTAAAACTTGAGCTGTAACAATACTGACAATCAGAAAAACAAGCACCACTGTTTTCTTTATGATCGATGGAATTATTTGTCTTGTCTTCTCAGATTAGGACTTGTGAGAGGTGATCTATAAATAAGACCAGCTGTGAATCATAATAATCATCTGTGTTCACCAAAACAGATAATAAATAACATATTTAACTATGTGGTATTGTACTGTAGTTAAACCTCACATTATTAGTGTTGTATAGTGCTCTTTTGTTCTGTAACATATAGTCTGTATAAATATAAAAAAAAACAAAAAAACAAATGTCAATAAAGAATAAGCCATGAGTTTTTATTCTTAAAAATAGTACTATTGTGTCTCTGACTCCTCAGTTTCAGAGATGTATTTAAATGCATAAATGCATCAGAAATATTTCAATATTATTTATTTATATTATTATTAATATTATTTAATACATCCATCCAGTATTTATCCATTGCACTATTTGTATGATGTATAACCGCCAGAACACTTGACTTGTATACAGACATTTTATTTGTATTCATTATTTGTATTCTGTGTAAGTACATTGAGAGAGCTGCATAAAAAGGAGGAGTCAAAATACCATGTACAGTATGTACAGTATATACTTAGAAACACTTCCTATTTCTTTCATGTTTTGAATGTCTAAAAATCATGCTTTTGATATGCTAACAATAACTGTAATATATAGTATGACATTTTAAAGCTTTTAAGTAACTCAAAGTAATCCTATACCAGCAGCATGTCCTATAGACTGTTTTTCATTGTTTAAATGTCAAAAGCTAGTTTCCCAACTGCCCAGGGCAAGTAAAATGCCACGTCGGGCTAGTGAATCTAGCGACTCACTTGATGAAAAAGAATTCAACAAATTGTTTTTTCCGTAGCTGATGATGGAAGTATCTAAGGAGTGAGCCATCTTCATCATTCCTTCTCATCCCTGTTGAGAGTTGCACACTCAAAGTACCGATCAGGCACTAGCAAGAAAATTACACTTTGTATAGGGGCAAGTAAAAATTGACTTTGGGCAAGTAGATTTCTGACCTACTTTCCTGACAAGTGAAAAAAAAAAACATAACGTTGAACCCTGACAGCAAGACTAATCTGCCTCTGATATCAATGCTCAACATTTGTTTGCTAATTATGTACTATTATGCATATTATATATTTGTTTATTTATTAATTAATGGACATTCATTCTTCATCTTTGACCAAATCATGGTAGACTGTCAGTTTGTTTTCTGGGTTAAAGGATAGGTTCAAACTTAACATTTTTAAAACAATATTCAGGCCCATATGTATACTGAAACAGTTCATGCCTCCTGTACATACTGGCCATTAAAACCCAAAACAACAAATAGACTTTAACTTTGTAAAATACTCACTTGATTGGACTAACTCAGACTTCTGAAGCCTTGAGTTCACTGTGGATAAACTGTGGAATACATTTTTCCACAACTTGACTTTGGACTTTGGAAGTGCGTTTGGAAGGGATCTCTTAATGGTCAGTACGGAAAGGAGGAATGGTGGCAGTGACCAAAAACTGTTTCAATGTACACATGGGCATGTGAGTATTGTTTTTTAGACAGACCTGAAAAAATGCGAACCTATCTTTTGAAGGTCCCATATCGTGCTCATTTTCAGGTCCATACTTGTATTTTGTGTTTCTACTAGAACATGTTTACATGCTGTAATGTTCAAAAAACACTTTTATTTTCCTCATACTATGTGCCTGAATATACCTGTATTTACACTCTATCTGAAACGCTCCATTTTAGTGTATTTCAACGGAATTGCAACAGAATTGCGTTGCTAGGCGTGAGTCCATGTTTACTTCCTGTCAGCTGATGAAATTTACATACACTGCAACAGGAAATAAACTGTGATACATTTAGAATGTTTACGTTTAATACCGTGTAATGGTCTAAATATTCTATACTTGTGACATCACAAATGGACAAAAATCCTGACGGCTTGTTTCAAACGCACAATTTCTGAATACAGGCTGTGTGTATTTCTCCGTATATTGAGTGTTTTGATAGTTTACCAGTATTTTTTTGGCACTTAAACCTGCTTTATAATGTAAAAGATAAAATCTCCCTTTTTACAATATGGGACCTTTAAGTTACCGTATATATGAAGCTAGACCTTCTAGTGCTTCTGAAACCATCTGTTGAATAATAGGAAACGTAGTTTTTAATTTCTTTGTACATCCACCTCTACCTGTGTCAATTTAAAATGGGTCATCCTACTGTTTTTTTTCCATGAAGTGTCTGACATGTCACCGAATGTTTGATCAACATATTCTGCTGTGTTAAGTGAACATGTGATATACACACTGGTGAAAGTCAAGACTGATTTAATCACAGTCCCTGAGGCTCAGAAAGAAAGAGAGAGCAACGTGATAACACACTTCCTATGTGAGCTTGACTATTATTATGAATATGACAAAAGGTCAAAGGCCACCTAATAGATTCAGTCCAGCATGCTGTAATAATCCATATAGAACTTTTGAACTAAAGGGGATGTTAGCAAATTCATAAACTGAATGATTTGTTGAACTTGTTGCCGTTTCCTGACACCAACACTGCATGGCACTGTCCTTTATTTGAGAAGGTCAGAGTGTAATGGTCTACCTGCACAGTGAGGACAAAACAGCTCACCTGCTGGAAGCGACTATTGAGTTTCTGTAGATAACAATTGGGGTGTTGGCCAGGCCCAAGGCCCTGCTGTTAAATGTCACTGAGAGAACAATATAAAGTAACCAGGATTAGTGTAGAATAACTGCAATCTGCATGACACTGTTACACCACACGCCCAGAGCCAAGAAAGTGATGGCTGTCTGACAGGAAATGACCACAGGGCTTCACTGTGACGGAGATATCATGTTAGGCAAGAATGATTCAAGTGTTGCATCAGTATTGTGTTCAAATTGTGTTTATTTACAATTATGTACTAGATGCTGTATTTCTGATGGGATCTTATTTCTACTGTGAATTAATTTTGACATCACTGTTGGAACAAGGACAGCATGCCCGACACAAGGGACTTTATAATTAAGCTGTGTTGGACAAAGGACGTCAGTAAGGTGATCTTGGTTCCAGGTTTCATAAACACTACTAATGGGCCTTAGCGGAGTCGTGTTAAGGATTTATATTGTGCTTTCAGTGTTGAAACGCTTGAAAAGTCAGGGTTGTGTTTTTGTTATGCTTTAATAAATAGTTCACATTAGAGACAGAGAAAGGGGAATAACCATAGACTGTATATAAGAAGTGGAAGTAGTCATCGTGATGTCACCCATTGGTCTGTGGACTGCAGTTTTGATCCCTCGAGTTTGGCATTTCGGCTGTCGCCATCTTGGTTTTTGGCAACCAGAAGTGACATGAGAGGGTGGAGCTAAGAACAACCGAACGTTGAATAAGACATTTCTTGCGATCAAAAAGATTATTATTAACTTTCATGAAGTGAAAACACACTGTGAAAGGGTTAAAGTTGTAGGACGAAAACATGGACAGCACCCAGACCGGACAACGCTGTGGTAGTGACCTGTCAATCACAATGTAGCCCCGCCCTAAAGCATCCCCTGCTTCATGGTCTATCTGACTCTAAATGGGACCATAATTTACTAATGAATGTATTGAAGAAAACTAGTGATTGAGACCATAAACTCATTATTGTTTTCCAAGATAATAAATCAAGTGAGCTGTAGGCTCATTTTCTCAGAGACTTCTATACAATCAGACTTCTATACAACCAGAGGAGTCGTCCCCTGCTGGCTGGTAAAAAGAATGCAAATTTAAGGTACTCCAGCACTGGCTTCACTTTTCAGACCTGGAATAACATGAATCTGTTACACTGACATTTCTTGGAAGGAGGACAGGGGGGTTGAAAAAAGCCATGTAAAAAGCCATCCTGATGACATAATTGAGGACTGTCTGCATCTACTAAAACAATTTGTTGCGTAAACAGAGATGGATGTCTGTACCAAGTTTTGTGTGAATCAGACTTACGGCGTAGTAGCAGTAGCAGATAAGACTTTTCAAAGTTGACTTTTATTATAGCTCCCCCATCAGGTCATCATTGGTGAAAATTGTATGTGTCTACAATGTACCATCTCACAGGAATTTGCACAAATATTTCTGAAGAAAATAATAAGCCTTTATGGCTGGAACCCCTAAAAATAAGTCTGACTAACTGTGCAAACCTTTGTCATGGCTCAGAGACAAACAAGCTTTAACCAAGAAGCACAGGTTAAAAGTGCTCTATATGATATTCTGCGCATTAATATAGCAGCAAACAACTATTTGCTATGTAAAGAGGAGTAATGTCTACCTGAGCAGAGAATGAAGTCTCTCTCTCCGTGTAGTGTGTAGCACCCACCCTCCGTATAACACTGTTAGCTCTGTCAGCACTGTTGCCGTTGTTTTCACTGTTAGTACCGTTAGCTACAAGCCGCCGGCTCAGCCGTCGCCATGTTTAGAGCTGTACAGAGGAAATAGAAATGCTCCCAATCTCACATTTAGCGCCTTTAAGATAAAAGTTCATGTTTACTAGTCAAAAAACTGGCAAGGGTCAAAACCAGGCTGGCAGATATATCAGGAAAACTTATCTGAGAAGGGGCTGAGCAGCAAATCATCAATCCAGGAGTCAGACAGGCAGAACAAAGGCTGGAAAGCCCAATCTGGCAGGGATCGAGTGGAGATGAGCACACTACTGCAAGGCTGATTAGGGAAATAAGAAGTAGGTGAGCAGGTGGAGGAAAACCACAGACAACAGAATGAATAGGAGCTGGCTGGAGTTTTGACAACCTTGGAGAGTGATTTATTTATTGCTGGTGAGCAAATGAGAAATTTGAGAAATGTTTCCAAAAAAACTATAATAAGAAGTTACATTCTCTTACATAACCACCATAATGTGAGATGAAAACTGAGCCACTCAAAACCCACCTCTATCTTGTCATCCAATAGCAAAGATCCTGACAATGACAGAGGATTAGTCATCACGTTTATGTACAGGTAACCCCCCCTGTGGCTCTGAAGGGGTCCCTCTGATCTGGTTACATAACTGCACCCTGTTGTCACCGACTGCTTCAGGATAACGTGTCAACAGTAGTTGATGAATTGTTTGTTTCTATTCTACACTGCATTATGAACAGCTGCAGATAAATCTATCAACTGTATTTCACAGTAATATGTATCACTTGTACACAATATTTACAATGTACACTACTGTTCAACATTGTACCAGTGGGCAACTCCAGGGTCGGAAAAGTCTTTAAGTTTTGTTTTAGTTTGACCGAAGGCGGAGCCAGCCACACCCCCTGCCAAACCCCCTGCCATGAGGAAAAGACAGAGGGGAAGGGGAAAGAGAGAGCAGCAAACACTAAAATCCAACAACCAAAAACAAAAACTAACATAATCATCACAAAAGTGAAGCTATTGCTTAAGTGCCTTAAACTGTCATTCTCTCTACCAGCCAGCAGGGGGCAACTCCTCTGGTTGTATAGAAGTCTCTGAGAAAATGAGCCTACTTCTCTCTTGATTTATGACCTCAGTAAACATTGTAAACATGAGTTTATGGTCTCAATCTCTAGTTTTAAGTCTTCTTCAATACAGCATGATGTTCATTTAGTAAATGATGGTCCCATTTAGAGTCAGATAGACCATAAAGCAGGGGATGCTTTAGGGCGGGGCTACTTTGTGATTGACAGGTCGCAACCACGGCGTTGTCTGGTCTGGGAGTTGTCCGTGTTTTTGTCTTAGAACTTTAAAGCTGAAGTAGGCGAGTTTGGAGCAAATATGATTAAAAAAAGTAATTTTTATAAAATCGCTATATCGTGACAGTCATACATTAAACAGGTAACCTGAAAAAAATCATGTTCCTCTGTGTCGGTATCCTCCGGTGTTCCTAACGGCATCTGCAAGATTTCACATACCGGAGGAAAACAAGCAGTAAGATCTGATCTGAGATCTGCTGCCCAGCTGCTGTCTATGAGAGCCGGCTGTCAATCACTCACGAACTCCGATCAAACGGACAAACTAGGCAGCGCTGATCAAATATGAATAAATATTCTGTTACGTTAATGCCTATTTCTCTCCTCTGATGTTCTCAGAATCAGAAAGTTTGTGACGCCGCCGCCATTGTGAAATCTGGTGAAGCACAGCCAATAGGAACGCTTTCTCAATGAAATGACCTGTGATTGGTCGAAGTCTCCCGTCACGGCTAGATGTTCTAAAGAATGAAAACAGAGCCATGAGGAGGAGCAGAAGTCTAGTTTTCTCTCAGAACACTTGAATTACAATATGCTGAAAGGTTATTATGGGATTTTTGCCCAATGATGCTAAAAATATACTGACTACTGAAGCTTTAACCCTTTCTTTTGTGTTTTCAGTTCATGAAAGTTTTGGTTGCTTAAAAACGTCTTATTCAGCGTTTGGTTGTATACTTAGCTCCACCCTCTCGTGTCACTACCGGTTGCAAAAAAACAAGATGGCGACAGCTCAAAACCAAGGCGGCGGCGGCGGCCAAAATGCCAAACTCGAGGCTTCAAGATGTAGTCCACAAACCAATGGGTGATGTCAAGGTGACTACATCCACTTCTTATACAGTCTATGCATTGTACACTATCAGCGTCAACAACATACTTAACCTCGTCTTTTTTTGCTCTTCCAACTTTTGCTGGCACATTCACTTTGCATGATGCTTTAGATATTTATCCATTGCCAAGGAAATTTCACAGATAAATACAGTAGATTCTGTAAGATGAGAGTACTGTACCCTATGGGACAGGTTTATGTTAGAAACCTGATTTGGGTGTAGGCTAACCTCTACAAGGGAACACTGAGTCTTAACTTTGTTAATAAATTATTAACGTAATTGGCCTCTCTTCAGGGACCGGCTCACCTAAATGCTTACCTGTGCAATGGATTATTTGGGAACAATGAAGTGATTTGAAGCAAAAATGCAAAATACAGAGCAATACAGTTATACAGAGGCGGAAAAAATAAAACTCACACGATTACAAATGGCACATGAATTTTGTTTTTAATTAAGAAACACCGAGGGCAAGGGGAGTGTCTTTTCAACATTGGAAGTGGAGCAGTCAGGTCGTCCCGACATGGACAATATTTAATCTGGTACACTTTCATTATTTTATGCAAGTTATCCACTTTTTCTGCCATTCAGAAGTGAAACAAATTTCAAAATAAAAATGTCCATCATTACTTAAAAGTGCACCTGTCATATTTTGCAATGGCCTAAAAACAACCACTGGAAGCAAGAGTGTACAGTGTATATATGAAAATCCAGTTTAAGAGCAGATACACAAAAAGGCACCCAACAAGAGGCGCACACGTCATTCTCTGCTTCAGTGTCCTAAACCTCAGCCCAATCGTACAGCAGTTTGTGAAATAGTCACAAAATTGAATGTATTGACGAATTTAAATTTTTTTTCGTGATGGTCAGCACAAAACCAATTGTATTATGTAATCCACGTAATTGTGAACCGGGAAGTACGAGGAGTGGCGATGGGTGGGTCAAAAAACACAGGACTTTCGCCCAGGAGACCGGTGGTCGTGTCTCATGTGAAACCAGAAGTCAACGTTGATATATTTGTCGTGTAACTTCCGTACTTAAGTTGCAGCACTTTTGGAGTTATTTAAACCCAAACCACGATCTTTTCCTAAAGCTAACTAAGTAGTTGTATTACCTAAGCCTTACCAAGTCGATCTTTTCCTAAACCTAAGTAGTTTGTTGCCTAAGCCTTACCAAGTCGATCTTTTCCTAAACCTAACGAAGTTGTTTAATTTTGAAAAGACTGGGGCGGAAATTGTGTTGCTGACATTCGTAGGAAAAAGCAAAAAGCAAAGTCGTGCAGAGCTTCACGAAAAAAAGGGAAATCTGTGTCTCTGTACACAAATCAAATAGATTCCATTTCGTGACTATTTCACGAACTGCCGTGTGTCCTAAACCTGGACCACAACAGTGGCTCTGTTCGATTCACATATTCATAGCTGAACAAAACATGATGACAACTTTCTGCGTAGATAAATAATCCATTCGTTGATTTGGAGCCTATAAGACTTTTTTCACTGAGTGAATAATAAGACCAGTTTCCAACCATTTGACCAGGCAGCTCCAGGTTTTACATGTGGAACTTGATTGGGGATCTGTGAAGAACTTCCAACTCAAACATGAGGGGGAAAAACAAGGGGATGTGGGAGGCAATACACAATAACCACAGGAAAGAAAATAGCAAGTAGTGATTGCTCTAAAAAACAGCAGAATCAAGCCTTGAAACAAAAGTGATGAAAGGAGAAGAAAAACAAAAATAAAATAAATAAAAATGAGGCGACTCTAAGTGAAAGGATAGTGCTCATTTTAATTTTAAAAAGGATATTAATACAAATATTTTAAGCTTACAAAAATGAGAAAAAAAGGTTTGCGAACCCCCGAAGTGATCGTGCCGTCGTGGTGTTGTGGTGTGGTCGACTAAAGGAGGGCGAGCATGCTTTATCAGAGCTACACTACTGGTCACAGCACCTGCAGGAGGCTTCTGCTGCATTCCTAACACGACCCAACGCTATCCCAACTGCTGATGAATCTCCTTCTGCAGAGAAAACCACAGAGCCTTCAGAGTTTTATAGCTTACTGAATTATCGCTAAAGCTACCAAACCTGAAAATTAAGTAACATCTTGAGGCAGTTCTGGGTTGACCCTCCTGAGGATATGGATAATGACACACACACACACACACACACACCTGACTCCATACTGGGGCTAGAGTGACCTGTGAGAAATGGAAGAGGCTGAGACACACATAACCAACACATTTACGAGCATACAACACTCATTCTCTAGAGATATCTACCTGTCTGGCAGATAGTTTTACACATAAATCATCTTAAACAACCACACATAAAAAATGACACCCTTTTCAGCTCTTTAAAACTGCTTTTATGAGATCTACTCAATCAAATAAGGCTGCGGAGGCAACAAATCATGCCACATTCTTATAAAATCACCCTCAAACGCCATGCATATCAACAAACAGGACACTAGCGAATACCGTTAGATGTTCTTAATCTAAGTAACCGAATTACTCTACATGTGACAGACAGACTACCACATGACTATGTGCTGTATCTTCATGTCTGACGTTAGCACCAAGGTTTCTTTCTTTTTCATAAAAAAGAACAAATACAGACACAGAAGACACAACAGCGCTGTGAATGACTCGCAAAGCAAAAAAACATAAGAAATCAGCCGAGTTAAAGCGACAGAACTTCGTAACAGTAGCGGTTATTAATTTGTATTTGATGACCTGAGTTGTGTACTGAAACTGCGCGTGACCGTGACCATGTGTGCTCCTCTTCCAACTATTTGCAAAAGACTGTAAGCATGCTCGCTTGCGCGCGCCCAAACAAGAAAGGTTCCTCTACAGAAGTGAAGAAAGAAGGCCTAAACATCTTCAAGTATTAATACAGTTAGGCCTATAAAAAGCCCTGGACACACAGTATTAGAACCCAGAATAAACTCTAGGAAAGTTGCAGAGCAGTTATGGTTAGTTTGCATGTTTTTCCCCCCACAAATATAATATATATATATATTCATATGTATATAAATAAAAATTCAGTGCTGTAAAAACATCTCCAACTCCATAGGATCTGACCCATCGTAGAAGGCCTAATATGTTTTACTCTTACTCTTCTCATGGCTAAAACTACTGCTGGAAGTATGTAAACTGTACTGGTTCTCCTGTGTTAATAGTCCTTCATTGAGAATACAACACTGACAAAGAGAAGACTTGTTAATATCGTTTGATTTTTTCTCTCTTTTTTTGGTTTTACTGCACACAGAGAAACATATCCTGTTGTGTCATTTTTTTTTGGTAGCAGCAAAGCACCAAGTCTCTCTGTGTGAGTCTGCTGTGTGTGTATGACATCACTCCATAGTCTCTGTGTGTGTGTATGTGTGTGTTTGTGTATGTGTATGTGTATGTGCTGCGATCTATGAAGAGCACGGCAGCACATTGACACCGTGGGCTGCGTGGGTCTGCAGGTCGATGGCCTGGGCTGGCTGCTGTCCCGGCCGGGCGTTCATCAGTGCCAGGTTCCTCACGCAGCCCGTCATTCCAGACTTAAACTTCCTATCAGTCATAACAGCCATGTCTGGGGCTCCGCCTGTCACAACACACACACAGAAAGCAACATGTGAGAAAGTTTCTCTTTGGACATTTGGACCCACAAAGCAGTTTTGAGGTCTTTGGTCTCTGATATAGCTTGAAATAAATGAAGAAATTTGGAAGAACTACAGAAAATCAACTAAATAAGGTTACATTTTCAATTTCTGCAGTGATGAACTCTTTTATATGGAGCCGTGGGCTACCTCTGGGTCTGACAAGTGAAGCCAATACTGAAGTGCTTTACTTGCATTCTTATTAACAGCCAGCAGTGGGCGACTCCTCTGGTTGCTAAAAGAAGTCTGATTGTATAGAAGTCTATGAGAAAATGAGCCTACTTCTCTCTTGATTTATTACCTCAGTAAACATTGTAAACATGAGTTTATGGTCTCAATCTCTAGTTTCAAGTCTTCTTCAATACAGCATGATGTTCATTTAGTAAATTATGGTCCCATTTAGAGTCAGATAGACCATAAAGCAGGGGATGCTTTAGGGCGGGGCTAAATGGTGATTGACAGTACGCTACCACGGCGTTGTCCGGTCTGGTAGTTGTCCGTGTTTTCGTCTTACCACTTCAACCCTTTCACAGTGTGTTTTCATTCATTTAATTTCATGAAAGTTAATTACAACCTTTTGGTCGCCTAAAATGTCTTTTTCAGCGTTGGGTTGTTCTTAGTTCCACCCTCTTGTGTCACTTCTGGTTGCAAAAAACCAAGATGGTGATGGCAAAAATGCTGAACTCGTGGCTTCAAAACAGCAGTCCACAAACCAATGGGTAACGTCCCGATAATTACGTCCATTTCTTATATACAGTCTATGACATGGAGCCCCAAAACTGACAAAATGTACCAATCTAGAGGATAGCTAGTTTAATTGTGTGGCTAGCTAGCTAGCTTAACAGTAAAAAACAAAACAAAAACAAAACTTGCTTCAAAAGCCGGCGCTCTTCCTGGGTTTAGTCACCAGTGTTTTCAGATAAGTTAGCTAGCCACACAGTTTTTGGCTGGACCGCAAAAGTCTGTCACTGAGTGACTGACTGAGTGATGAAGTTACAGGATTGGTCGGCCGACTGTTGGAGTCTCCTCATTGGCCGTTGCTCTTTCAACATGAAAAGCCGGAGAACAGTTCTGTGTTTATGTTTTCTGGGGAGCATGTCAG
>CAKAOH010015086.1:870-18144 GCA_916701665.1 Sebastiscus tertius | reverse complement strand
TATATATATATATATACACATTTATATATATATATCAAAGAATGTTCCATATTCATCTGAAGACATTTTAGTGTTTCTGTTTGTGGTCTCCAGCCACCCAACACTTTGTGATGCCAACACATGGGGTGAGTTTGGGTTTCTATGTTGAATCTGCAGATTGGTAACTACAAGTAATCAAGTAGGTAGAGTAGTATATCTCCTCAACAGTACTGTATACTGTACTGTACTTAAGCGTAGTACTTGAGTACTTGTGTTTCTTCTCCCCTCTGATAAGCAGCAATAGAACGAGAAGGCCATTGTTAAGTGTTGAAAATTGCTCCATCAGTGCAGTGTACTAGCGCAGGAACACTCTCAATCAATACCATATCCTATCCCAGACCTCGGATAAAGAGCTATAATAAGAGAATGAAAGAAGTCCTTATTTAGTCTCAAATAAGGCAATTTCTATGTAAATCGGCAATAAAGCAGAACTTTTACAAATGCATAAGCTTTCCCATTATTGACATGTGGTAGTCGAAAATCGTTTAGCTGCTTGATAGCAGTCATCTTATCTCCACGAGTATTTGCTTATCCTCCTCTTATATTAATGTTTCCTGCGATATTAAGCCGTCCTCCCAGGAGATAAATATCTGCTGTGTAGCAGCCACTCACGCTATATAGCCTTTGATTATTTAGCCAGGTAATTCCTTCATAGACACAGAGCTGTAGCCGAGCAGCCACATGATATTAACTGCAAGCAGAATATCAATTTCAAATTGAACCTTGGATGCATTATTGATTGACCGCTGATATTGTTCTCTGAAAATAAGTGCCATTGGGTTATTGTTTAATATGAATGATAATGCCGAGCCTCTATCTGGAAATAAGGTCCCGGTGTCCTACCCCAGCCTTTGGAATAAGCTCTGATTGACTCAATTGATACTATGGGATTGCGAGGGAGGCAATACCGGTGAAGGCCAAGGTTCCTTCATTATTATATCCACGCAGACAGCGCTGAGGCACACATACTGTATGTTTGGAGATTTTTACTTTGCTCTCTCTTTTATATGACTTTGATTGCATTTGGTTCTTTGTGTACAACTTCTGTGCTCGTCTTGCTGCGGCCTTCTCAGCAGCATCGAGATTACAGATAACATACATGGTTTCACCATGAATACCTTTATTTTTAGACATTGATATAAATCCCATTAACAAACAAGCCGTCATCAAAGTCTGTAATCATTTACATTGTGTACCGCGGGTTACAGGTGTTCACCGTGTTCACCGTGTTCACCGTGTTCACCACAGCAGCACAAAAGGAGAATCAGAAAAAATGTAAATTAATGATTTACTGATTATTGTAGGTGTGCAATAAACATTTAATGTTGTATTTGGTTGAGGTGGAACTAAAATGTGTTTACCACAGACTGTATATAAGACGTGGACCCAGTCACCGTGACGTCACCCGTTGGTTTGTGGACTACTACTGACGCTTTGGAAGCCTCAAGTTCAATATTTTGGCCGTCTCCATCTTGGTTTTTTGGAAATCGCCATCTTGGTTTTTGGAAGTCGCCATCTTGGTTTTTGGAAGTCGCCATCTTGGTTTTTGGTCGTCTCCATCTTGGTTTTTGGTCGTCTCCATCTTGGTTTTTAGTCGTCTCCATCTTGGTTTTTAGTCGTCGCCATCTTGGTTTTTGGAAGTCGCCATCTTGGTTTTTATTCGTCTCCATCTTGGTTTTTGGAAGTCGCCATCTTGGTTTTGGGCCATCGCCATCTTGGTTTTGGGCCGTCTCCATCTTCATCTATCTGAACAACTATTCGATGGACATGCGTGGTGCCCAGGGGATGAATCTTAATGACTTTGGTGATCTCCTAACGTTTCCTCCAGAGTCACCGTCATTAAGAAGGTAAACAAGGCTAAACATGGCTGCTGTTAGTACTCACAGCTGGAGGAAGACTCCGGTGACACCCAGTGAGTGAACCAGTGAGTAAGCGCAGGCAGACAGGCAGTCAGCTCGTCCAATCATTTCATTCGGGCCTGAATGAAATGATTGGACAGCCCTGCGACAGACACAGACACCAGGTCAGAGCATTTGATTTATTGATTGCTGTCGAGATGTAAAGAGAATTTCAGCAAATACTAATAAAAGATGTGTTTGACCAGCACCACCAACCCGACGTTTAAATATTTAAAACTATTTAAAACTTGTTGCCACGGCGGCGTGAACTCTGGTTCTGTTTCACTGCAACGATTTGACAAGCAGGCAACGCTGCTGCTTCTGTAGCATATTTGTGATGTTTTCATCACTAAAAAGACCCGGCTCAGCATGTACTGAGAGTACAGCGGCCGTGATTGAATACTAATAAAACAGCTTATAAAAAGTAGAAATTAATTTCACTGTTTCACCAGAGAGCATGTGGGGTCAGGATTTCTTGCAGAACATCCAGTATTTGAATCCCAGTCAAGGAGGATAGATCTCAACCAGAGGCTGTTTGGGTTGGATCCAGTTGTCTGTCACCGGCTCTGGCTGCTGATAAGTACATCCAGTTGTAGGGCATTGATTTATTCATGCTGTTTCCTTTAAATATTCACATTGTGGCGATCTATGGAGACATGCATTCTGTCTCCAGAGCAATAGACGAGGTGACGCAGCAGCCAAAGAAAAAGGACGAAGGGGCCGTTAATTATTGAGGAAGTCAAAAAATAACCAGCAGTGTGTCTCCTCTGAGGAAGACGAGCACCAGCTCGTAGCAGGTCAGTGATATGATGATGATGATGATGATGTTTATAAGAGCAGAGCTGCTCAGGTCAGCGTTTACATCGGGGGCATATAGACAAACAATATGTTTGTTAAAAGGCCTTGCTGCTTCTGTAACTTAAACGTATGGGAAATGCAAATCTTTGACTTCGTAGAATAATCGGTGTTGGTTCTAAATGTTGTCTCACCATTAGCTATGTGACTGTGGCTCCTTGACTACTTACTTTAACCCACACCATGACCTTTTCCTAAATCTAAACAAGTAGTTCTGGTGCCTAACCCAGACCAAACTGCGTTTGGAGGGCGTATTATGTAGTAGGCCTGTCCTGTAGTATTGTGCACATGTAGATAGACCCACTTGGATGGATGGGTCAAACAAACACAGGACTATCACCCAGGAGACTGGAGTCACATTTTATTGGGAATCTTCCGATGTATAGTTTTTATCTATGCAAATATATTACCTTAACATGCATTTGTAAATGATCGTGTACATATTATGGTGGCAGATCTCCTCTATAAATCCTAAATATATGGACAGCAGACTATGCCAGACACTTAGGAACGTATAAACTGTTGACTCAATATCCTTCAAAGGCCAGAATAAAACTCAGAGATCGTCTTCAAATTGTTGTTTCTCACTCAATATCTTGTTTTAGTGCATCAATCTGAAGGCAAAACTAATGGAATTCTGTGGAGCAGACTGTCTGGCATATTCTGATCACCAGAAGATTGCAGTATTGACCAAATGTCAGCTATAGAGCAATGCAATGATTGAATAAAAGAGGATACATAATCGAAGCTGAGGAGTCTGCCGGCTCCTCCTAACAACACCCTGGGAAATTCTCAGAATCATTAGCACACGTGAAGACATGTGCACACACACACACACACTCACTCACACACCACTGCCCATTAGGATAGTATGGGGTTTTTTTTGTCTTTGAAAAGTGAATGCTATAAATCTAAAATATTCTCATTCGTTCTCTAAGCCGGACGTATTTATCTTCTAACCAGTTCAAACTGTGAGTGATGAAAGATTCACTTTGGCTCAGTCAGTTCGATACGGGGCGTTCCCAGCAGCTCTCCGTCTGTACAGTACACGATGTGATTGACTGATGTAATGACGCAATTAAACGTCCTACGCTGATTGGCTGGAGTAAACTCTGTGGAAAATAAAAGGAATATTTTAGAATCCACAAATAAATGATTTTGTGAGATGCTGAAATGTGAGAAATGTTTTGGCTTCAGGCGTTCGGACTCAGAGTGGAATTGTTTTCTATTTAGTCTGGTTCGGTTTGCACAAATTAAAGACGACCAAATGAATACATTTATTTGAACGAAGAGGCGAGTCTATCTTTTCCGTCTCTCCAGCTGCCGCTTCTCTGCAGGGAATCACAGACTTTGATAAACTGCTGTCAATTCTTTTTCACTTTGACTGGGCTCTGATTTACGGCACGCACGAATCAACCCTCCAGGAAGAGCACTGGTCGTTGATCCCAACTTTTATTGTGTCCAAACGGCGGTACTACGACCTCTGTGTCCGTCACGTGATGCCATTGATGCCCAAAAAGACTTTTTCCCATAGACTTCCATTGGAAAAGAGACGTCATTTATTTTTGAGGTGAATCAACTCCACTCTAATAGTCCTGATTTAAATCATTGCGTTTTTAAAGTTGTAAAACACACTACTAGCTGAATCCAGAGTTATTTCCATTCCTCCGTTCATGGTAATGAGACCCAGACCGAGGCTGGAGCGCCAAGCCGTGACGACGGCGTGACGTTGGGACCGCCGTGACAACAAAAGGCATTTCAGACAATCGGCTAGGCTAAAAACAACCGTAGTCTGTTGCAGGCCACATTCTGGACTTTGTCGTGGCTCAAAAACTGACATCTGCAGATTAATTCCATACCTGATATAGGCATAATATGAGATGAACAAATCCCTGTTTTTGTTATCTTTGCATGAAGACACATATGAAGATATAATCAGGATATGTAACATAAACAGTGGAATAAGAAGTTGCAAGACTTCCTGAATATTGGACAACATTCTAACTATGACTTGTTTTCTGTAATCCAGCAGATCATCCGGGATCTGGGCTCTTGAACACAGTGTGTCTTTAAATTGAGGTAATCATACTGGCCTTAAATCATCATTTGAAATGTGGACAACATGGCTCCATCTGTTTCACGCCGGCCCTCTGAGCAGCCCTCGGTATCACACACTGTTTGATGGGAACAATGCTCGCCTAATGGACCTTCAAGAGCTAATTTGTTTGAAGCAATTATTCCAGGACGACTGCTTCTGTGAAGTTCCCCCTCAGACAGCAGACGTTATTTGCTCCTTGCTTTAGAGAATGACTGAAGGGCATCTGAAGACGTCCCCATTTCTTTGCCGTTGTGCTGCTACCGATAAAGACAGAAAAGGTACGACTCTGGGGACAGCCATCTGCCCGCTCTGTGTATACAGAGGTGGAGGGGATCAACCAATCAGCTCTCAGTGTGGGGAAAACAATCTGAAAAATGAAAGAGAAGCAGGTCTGAGTCAGCAGCGGGCTTCCTTCTGGTGGCCTTTACATCAAAATGGAGGTTGAAACACTCACAAAAACTGCGACACAATGATCATATGTCTTCCTCCTTGCAACAGGGGCATAATTACAGATGACCTAGCTCCATTTAATACATCCTGACGCGGTGGCTCGTCGCTCACATTCGCCACACCCTGCGGTTTTCCCATCCATAGGAGTCCAATTATCCTGCTTTCTCTCAGCCTTCTCAAACACACAATTTCATCCAGTTCTGGAGAATGTGCCAACATCTCAACGTATACTTCAGCAGCGGCGGCGGCACAGTCAAAGCAACAATGATAGCTAAATGCCTATTAGATGTGTCACCCACAGAATCGCTAAAATAAAGTCTCATCCAAAGACAGGCAGCTACAGTGTGTTGACAACTGACACCTGACATGTGAGGACATTAAACATCACATTCTCCTTTCTTATCAGTCGACTATTTTGGATTTCCAAACCTCCCTCGTCTTCATCCTCCCCCAGACTGATCAGTGGAGTGCATTTGAAAACAGCCCTTAGCCAATCTGAGAGGAGCCTAAGACGGGAGGAAATATCAAAATGGCTACAGAAGATGACAGGCCCAATGCGTAGCGGAGCCTGGATCTCTCAGCCTCATCCTTTGTGATTCCCTTCCCTCTTTTTTTCCAGCATATCAATCCCCCCAATGGATAAGAGTGAGAAGAGACAGCTCCTCCTGTTCCTCCTGTCTCTATTAGCTCCCTGGTGGATCTGCCTGATGTGAAGTGACTCCAGCTATAATCTCTCACTAAGTTTGTATGTTCTACAACTTGGCATGATTTAACTCAACTTCTCACACTCTTTTCTTACACTCCCCCCCCCCCTCTAGTTGAGCTGTGGTGCAGTGGCATCAGACAATGAAGGAGCGATGCAATATTGCGGCCTCGCAGACTCAGTAATGCAGTCAACGGTATACTGCCGTTTCAAACTGCTTATCCGGGCTGAATCCAGGTGGGAAATCATCCCCGTACAGTTTCCTTTCATAAGCGCCGGTCGGGGCTCAGCTCCGCTGTGTTTATCCCGGCGCACAAATCACTTCTCAGAATGGTCAAAAGAGCAAATAAATGATGGGAGTGACACCGAGGCTGAGGTCGGCTTTCCAGATGGAGTTCCCTGTTATCAATATCGCTTGGTGATCTTGTGCCTGCCATGCATAAATACACTCCACCACCTTCACCGGTTGAGTAATGTTTGCCTCCCTCCTCTCTGAGAATCAGAATAAGTCCACTTGACATAAAGAGCAGCATCCAATACCTCACGGAGAGTGATTCTGAAAAGGACCGAGGTGACTCTCTTCCTCCCGGATTCTTACTGTATAACAAGCTCGTCTCGCAATGTATTCCTAGGCGCCGGTTGCCGACAACATACAGATATAATGGAGCGGCGTCGGAGTCTGCCGGTCCCTCTGAGGCTGGGTTAGGGTGTGATGATCACAGGGGGATTGGCAAACTGTTGTGCGGGGGTCCCCCGACACTCGGAGAGAGCAGTCAATTAAAACATGAAGGAGGAGTACGGGCGCTCTCTCTGCGAAAATAAGAAAATAAAAAAAGAAGACAACGGAGTGAGATGTAAAGACTGAAGAGTTTTCTTGTACATCAACCACGTTATCCTCCGCTGCGTGCCGCGTCGGAGTTAAAGCCCTCTCATCCTGAGCGGCTTTGAACCCCAAAGCAGCGTGAACTACACGCCTAATTTGCAGTTTGACGACACGTTCCCCATCACAGGTCTGAACGGTACAGGCCACTCAATGATTACAGGCCACTGAGTGATGACTAGGACACTATTCGTCCCTCTGTTTTAGTGATTGATGGGAATTATACTGTTCAGTTCTGTATAGAAATTGATTTGGATATTAAAAATATGTACTGAGCGGAGCACCAACGAGTCGGCCAACTTGAACTAGAATTGGACTCGTGGTTGGACGCAGTGGCGTAGGCAGAAATCACAGTGTGGGGGGGCACAGAGAAAATCAGGTGGGTCTGTCCCGTCCAAGACCAAACATCTAAGATCCTGAAACCAGAACAGGCCATGCACCAGTTTAATCCTACAAGCCTTCGACATCATCATCATCATCATCATCAGAGGTAATGTTAAAGGCACCTGACGTGTAGATTTATCTTCTCTCTTCACTCGTTCAAATTTGTTCACCTTGTTTTTAGCTGCATTTCTATTTCTGTCGTACAATGAGAGCAAAATCACCAGAGTCAGGTTCCTGGTAGCCGACAGTAGGTGTGGAGGTCTACTCATACCTGGACCATCAAGCTGGTTCTGATCCAACAAGACAAACACAAACAGCATAGCATAGCATAGCATAGCATAGCATAGCATAGCATAGCCTGGCACGGCGGCCACATATTCACACAGTGTATGGATAGATCACCTGCATTAATAACATACAATTTAACATCGGACGGCACGGCGGCCACATGTTCACACACACAGCTGGCAGCAACATCAGCATGACATCCGACCTGTACACTGAACATAAACTAAAGCCGATAAACACTAATGATGAAATAACAGGACATTAGTCCATGACGGTAAATGATCTTACTGTTGATGATTCCAGCAGGAGACGACGGGGCTGAAATGACTTCATAGTCCCTTTGAGAGGTGAGCGGGGTCACAGAGGTCAGGCTGATGTGATGCCCTGATGCCAGAGAGTCTTTCACCAGTAGGCCTCATTCTGTGTCCAGTAGGGTGGCGAGGGTGGTTCACCCCGACCAGTGAAGTCTATCTTTAGCAACAAAGAAAACTACAACAAGTCACGCAGTTAGGAAGCCAACGAGGGCACCAAGGCTACTGATTCAACTGTAGATCACAGCTAGAACACAAAGGTTTGGAGGCCGAGGACACAACAAGGCTGCTGTCAAACTACCTGAGCATTTTAAACTGCAGAGATGACGGTTGGACCAATCAGCATCTGACAAACCCCAGACCGAACCCGCATCTCCAGCCAATCAGAGGGAGAGCACCTAGATGGGAAACAAAGATCCTCACCAGACAAAGACACTCACTCTGACACAAAATGCAAATGCTGAACTTCTTCCTCCTGCTCCTCAGGCTTCTGTTCCTCAATAATTTATTCTCAATAAATGATCAAATTATCATTCTTCAGTTATTTAAAATGGATAAAGTAAATCAATTCTAGGCATTCTGTTTGTTTGTGTTTTGGACAGTGAGATCCATGTCTGTCCAAAAATGTCCTCCCTTCCTCAGTTCATCCTAATCAGTCCAGGTGGATGTTTGTGCCAAGTTTGAACAAATTGGCTGAAGGCGTTCTGGAGATATCACAACAACGGGATGGACGTAAGGTCACAGCGACCTTGACCTTTGACCACCAATTCATTTGAGATGCAGCACTGTGTGTCCAGTTGTCCTAGTCCTAAATCAAAAAAGAACAAATAATTAATAAACGAAATAATTATATAAGATAAATACTGAAAGTGTATAAGTGTTTAGAACATTATAATAGAAGTATATGATCATCATCCTCTATTATGTCTCATAAGTTGTTGCAGTAATGTTTGGGTTGATATAACAGTGAAGTTATTGAATATTTCTCACAATAAAAATGAACCAAAATTATGCAAAAGTATATTTGTCCAAAGTAAGTGTTGTAGTACAAGTTCACACTTTAGTGAATTTAGTTGCTTTTTCATGTCTTCTTCCCTGAAACACACTCTTTTACTGTTACTAAAAACTACGTACTGATCCATGTCCATCACCTTCAGTTACACAGCTGCACCGTCACGCTCTTACTTTGTAAATGGCAACTTCCTGTTGCAGAATATGAAAAAACGTCGTTTTTTTGTTTCTGTCTTCTAGTGATTTTATTTTTTGTTTTTAGAAATAAAAAATGAAAATCAACCGGTATTTTTTTAAGTTTGGTTCATCCCTCTTTTGACCCTGATAGAGAAAAACGCCTTGTATTTCAATTTAAATTTTTGTATTTTAAAATGAATATCAAATAACCACTTATCTTTTTGTTTTATTAATATCTGTTTGTGAAAGGAAAATCGAATGACCAGAAGATACACTGACCCTTTCAATGCTTTGTGTTCTGGTCAGAGGGATGATGTCAGATCTGGTTCTGCAGGTTTCTGTCTCTCCTTGCTCCTCACCTGCGATCCCTCTCAGCTGCTGATAACCAGCCTGGCTGGGAGGCTCTATCAGCAGGTTGGCTGTTGTGTGTCTGTAGAGGGTCAACACCTTCAGTTGGCTCTCTGGGTTTTTGGTCTGTCATTGTTGGTAGATTTAGTGGGTGGCTGTGGGGAGTTATATTCCCTCAGTCTCCTTTTAGAACCCAAGAGACCCTTTTATTAGTATTTCTGTGTGCAGTTTATTTTTGTTAGTTTCCCAGTAGCGCCCCCTGTCATTCAGCTTTTTTTGAGGAACATAACAATTGGGGGCTCGTCCGGGATAATCCCGGAGGAGCCCCCAATTGTTACGTTCCCCAAAACGTACTGTTTGGTTATTTAAGGTTTCTCTCTGTCCTTGCTCATCACCTGTGATCATCCTCAGCTGTTGATAATCAGTCTGGTTGGGAGGCTATATCAGCAGGTCTCTTTCCAAGCTTTACTTCATTTACACTACTTTTTCAAAATAGCAATTTCACCAGCCAACACTCATATTTATGCCACAGGATTTAAATTTGTCTGACCCAAACATGCTCATAGCTAGAACATCCAAACGTTGCAGAGCTTTGTTCAGAAGGCACCAGCGTGTTGTGTTCTGGCCTTCCATAGCTTAGTAGGCCCTCTATGTCAGTCTAATCAGACAAGCTCCATCAGTACGGACATTTTATCCCAGGATTGCCTGTCTTACCACCCTTCCCACCCCTGATGCGCACCGTTCCTGCAGATCAGTAATGTTTGAAATTCCCAGCTTTTTTTTTTTTTAATCATGTCACTGATACCAAACAACAGGTGCTGGGAAGAAGAGTGACAAAGCCTGCAGCCGTTGTGAAATGAAGTGATTAGCCATCTTAATTAGCTGTCGTCTTTGGCCCTGGCCTTCTCTGCATGATGGAAAGTTGTGCTCCGAGGATCAATAGGGAGTAAAACAACAGCCACCCACGAGCCTCCTCTTAATCAACCGCTCCTCGGCTGGGAAGCTGAAACACGGAGAGAAAGCCAGGGTGGGCAGGCTGTTTAGGGTAGAGGACACGGTTTGCCCTCACTATTGGCATCTGTTAAGCTCATTATTCATCCAGTCAATAGGTGGTACACTTCTTGCTTTTTACATCAACTGTTGTTGAACTCCACACCTTTGACCTCTTCTATGAATCAATATTAAAGCAAACCGTACTGCAATGTTTAATTGGATAATAGAGGGATAACCACTGTGGTCTTTCAGTTTCTCCAAACATCCAGGTATCCAGTCCAGTACAGTTCCTTTATTCCAAAGAAATGTACTGAAAAAGAACAAATAACATTAGCAGCATCATTTAACGCTGCTTCAAATGACACTGGAGTCATTTTCTTATTACTTTGATACCATTTCTTCCCATGTAATAACCAGCTAGCTTTCTACACTGCTAACTGCATCCAGCACTTTGCACTCCCACCACTAATTTGAGTGCCGTCCATGAGTTTTGGCTGCTGGAGCCACTGGGTGAGCTGTCCCCAGCTCGCTCTGTCTTGTTCTACGTGGTGATGTTCTGCTTGACCGTGGCTCAGCTGTGCTTCCCTCCAGGGGGGCTCATTTGTAAGGCTCCCTCCCTGCGCTACTCGAAAGCAAGAACTACTTGCTTACATATGGCCCTCAATTAGTTTGGTTACCGAGGGGCTCGGAGAGACCGCACTGCTGAAAATGTACGACGGCAAAATGACTGACGCGTTATTGTTCATAGCCAGAGGAGACTGTGACTGTTGTTATTGTCCTCTCATTAGTGCTGTGAATATAGAGAAGATCAGCACATGATGATGATGATGATGATCTAGTGGGCTGCCCAGCTCAGACTGCTGGAGATGATGCTCAACAACTGCTCTTTTAGTTCCCTTCACTTATATATTTGATATGTTGTGAACATAAACCATATTGTTTGTTATTTTTCTTTCTTTCTTTTTCTTTATTTTGCAGTGGAGGTGGTGGGGCTCCAACAAATAACCACATTTAACCACTTACAGTAATCCATTCTTAGTTTTCTGACACACTGCTGACAGACGGACAGACGAGATGAGATGCAAACATCTCTCCCTTCCAACTCCACAGAGAGGTTGTCACGGGTTCAGTCCGACTATTGTCCTGCTCCTGACGGAGGTAACCACGTCCTGCTTTGAAGGATGCAGTACAACACATGTACAACAGATGGCTTAATGTCAGAGGGACAATGACTATTTCACACATTTCTGTTTATATTGAAATCTTGAATCCAGAGTGAGATTTGTTTGCACATTTTAACATTTCTCTCTCCAGTTTGAACACACAGAATCCAGCTCTGGGTTTGTCTCAATGCTACAGTGTCTTGGAGGAGAGAACAGGATATGCTGTTGGAAAAGATGTCGTGGAAAAGCAATATCCCATCATCAGGGAAGGAAAAACTGTACTCACAGGTATTAAATTGACTATTCATTCATGTGTATGTAAAAATGGCAACCACAAATCCAATATAAACATCCCATTCTAAGCGGCACAGTTTGACTGTCAACTGATGCTCCGCACCGCAATCAGGGATTGTCGGCGAGAGATTAAAAGATATTTTCCTCTTCAGGCGGAGTAAATTGGTTTTGGATTAAGGCTGATTGATTGCTGCTGAGGTATACGGCAGTCTGTTTGAAATGCTCAGTTCTGAACACACAAGTAATTTCAGCCCGAGCTACTCAAGGAAATCACACCGGATGGAATCGATAGATATTATGTAGCAGTTACCAGCATCGCGTTGTTCAAGGTTATCATTATAACAATATTATATGATACTGAATGAGTTTGCATGTTAGTGTGAGATTCAGACGCAGAGAGAGCTTGTGTTAGTAACATATTGTCAGTGTGTGTATATATACTATTTCCATATGGATATCAGTGTTTGTGGATCAATGTGCCTTGGCAGCAGGAATAAAGGGGACTTGAAATGAGACAGGCCTTCAGCTTTGTTCTTCTACTGTCTCCATGTCGTACCTGAACTGGGGGAGTGTGCTCCCTGGCTGATTTCCACCTCTTGGTTGATGTGTTTTAGCACCAAATACTGTCGAGACCTTTTAAGAGAATACTGAAAGACGTTTCTCAACAGCGTGATGCTAAACTAACTGCGGTGTGGGAATTTGAAAAATCTGCAAGCACATTTTTTAACGCATGAGAACGACGATGCACACCGGGGTTGGTGAGAATTATCCGCATTGCCGTGTTTCATTTTCATAAAAGAAATGTAATTAAACGCTTAATTTGAGAAGAGAAAATGGAGTCGAGCAGTAGCAGCAACTTCTACATCTTTTCTTGGGAAAGAAGAAAAGAAGATTCTGGGTCAGAATAGTATATTATTATATTATTATCACAGTTTATTTTTGGCATCATTGGGCCAAAATTGAGCATCAAATTTCAGCATGTTGTAATTCACGTGTTCTGAGAGGAAACTAGACTCCTGCTCCTCCTCATGGCTGTTTTCAGGCTTTAGAACATCCAGCCCGTGACGGGAGACTTTGACCAATCACAGGTCATTTCAGAGAGAGAGAGCGTTCCTATTGGCTGAGCTACGGCTGGTGGGCGGGGCTTGGTATTTCCTCAACTGATCTCAACATGGCTGCCGGGTCACAAACGTTCTCATGTTCCAGCTGAACCGTGCACTACAAGATGATTGTGAGAACATGTGAGGAGAGAAATAGGCATCAACGTAACAGAATATTGATCCATATCTGATCAGCGCTGCCTAGTTTCACCGTTTGGTCGGAGTTCAGAGTGATTCACAGCCGGCTCTCAGAGCAGCTGGACAGCAGACCTCAGATCAGCTCTGACTGCTTGTTTTCCTCCGGTCTGGGAAATCTTGTAGATGCTGTTAGGAGCACCGGAGGACACAGAGGAACATGATTATTTTCAGGTTACCTGTTTTCTGTACTAATGTCACGATATAGTGGCTGTTTTCTAAAACTAACTTTATTAAATCCTCTGTGCTCTGATCTCTCCTCCTTCAGCTTTAAGGCAGTATATTTCCAGATGACCGTGGAACAGTTTGAGGCCTGTTGGGGATGAAGACACACCAACTGACACGAACCAATCAACCCTGAGCAGCGGCTGGCAGTGTGATTGAGACGAGCGTTTTCCTCCGCCCATTTCTCTCCAAATGGCAGATAATTAGTTGGGCTTCATTTGTTTAAACTGCCTTTTTGCTAATAATGATATTGTTGTCTTACGTTAGTCTTCACTTTTTCACTGATCGCATGAAAGCTCTGCTATTTTATTTGTGTTAGTATGAAAATGATTAAACAATAGATCCAGCACAGCAGAATATTAACTGTTACTGCCGCCTACTGAAGTCTCTCCGTCCTCCGGTTGTAAATGATCATGCTTACAACTCCCCAAGCTATGGAAGTTTATTCATGCCAAAATAATTGAGGGAGCAGTAAATAAAACCGTAATCAGTCTGCAGGATGGATAGTGTTCTTTTTCATCTATTTTTAGAGTTTGTACGGAAGACCTGAGAGGCAAAACAAATCCATACACTTAGTCCTATTTTCTAAAAGACTTTTTGCCCATTCTAAAATGATGTATTGTAATATTTCTATAAACTGGGGTCTGAGCAGTTTACACAACACGACACGAGTGATCGCCATCCGATCGCCGAAAAAAATGCAATTCTTGCAGAAATCTTCAAATGGCAAAAGTGTTTGATCCCAAATCCCAGCATGTCTTCTTCTCTGGTGTTCCTCGAGGTCTTGGTGTCTTAATGTGGTATTTTGGAGGGTTATTGATTATTCTCCAGTGGTAACCAAATCTGTGGAACAAATGTTATAAAACACAAAAATTGCTGCAACAACTTATGAGCTATAATAGAGCATGAGGATGACCATCAGATACTGCTATCATCATGTTCTAAACCCTGATAGCTGCATCTCAAATCAGTCTGCAGGTTCCAGCTTTCAGATGATGTTCACCACTTCTATGACATCTACTGCTGACCTGCTATCTCCCCCTAGAGACCTCCTGGACCCCCTAAAGACCTCCTGGACCCCCTAGAGACCTCCTGAGACCTCCTGGACCCCCTATAGACCTCCTGGACCCCCTAAAGACCCCCTGGACCCCCTAAAAAAAGACAAACTGGTGTGTTGTGGGTCTCAGAGGGTTACTGCTATGTGCTGCTAATTTGTACGCATGAATTAGTGATTTGTGTGCACAGTTTATTGATTTCTCTGTGGGCTTCATTGAAATGTGTCTGGTTGTGAGATACTGATAGAATATAATTAGTTCTTTGTGTGACTGTATTAAACCTTCAGAGACAGACCCTTTATCCATTAGAAGTCATTCATTTCATACCAGATCAAACACTGCTCATATTTATTCTTCAAAAGTAGTTTTCCTGAGCTGATTGTGATTCTTTATTTTCCTCCAGCTGCAGTAGAAAGTCTGATGTCTTGACCTTGTTAGGTCTGTTTCTCTATAACATATTCACAAGATTCATTTCACAGGTGCTGTTTTGATGTCCACCCTAATTCAATAGTATGTACATAACTTTCATTTGCATTTGTTACTCAGAGGGCCAAAGGAAAAAAGTTGTTATTGTGTTGTTTCCGATCAATAAGTCCCTGAATTTGAGATTTGTCAGAATGTAGGGATTAGAATATATTGCTTTTTGTTCTATTGAGAAGCATGTTCACAAGAGCTTTACTCAATATAATCCAACACCAATCTCTTTTCAACATTAATGTCCTCTCGTAGCCTACCTGACATCAAACCTGAGCTCTTTAATTTGAAAGATATTTCATCATCGATGACGTTGTTCATTTGTACGAGGGTGAGCAGGTGGATTACAAATCCTCACGTGATTACCACAGAAATCATTCCTGAGAGAATAAAGGTAGTGTCTTGATGTGTCGGGCGGTCGTCCGCTGCCCGCCTGCAGGGCGACGGCTCCGCTCACCTGCAGTCTGTAATATCTCTTTATTAAAGACACTCCAGACAAACCTCTCTAAAATCACAGAACCTCTAAACTCGAGTTGCGTCCGTCTGACACGTTGATCACTCATTAAAACAGTTTCATTCTGATTAATGCCACCGAATGAAGATGAATGAGCGTCCTGTACTGCCGGCCTCTCCTGTACTCTGGTGACTCTCTTTGCAGCCATCTGCAGCTCCAGGTATCTGTTCCATCTGCAGGCTCTAATTGGAGTGATGTTACACGCTGTCAAGCCCCAATTACACACAACACATCCTCTGCTTGTTGCTTGGTGGTTTCCTTTTTTTACAACAAGCTCCAGAATGTGGTAAAATAACCACAGAAACTTCTGTGCTTACATGAACATCCAACCTGTTGGTCATGATTAACTATTCCACACAGTGGAAATCCACATGTTGGGTACCGACGCAGGAAAAAAAAGTTCACCATTCAAACTTCAAACTGGGCACAACGACTGATTTTAGTTACTATAACGCGCTTTTTTTTGGCGAGGAAAAGCTACGTCCATGTTCAAAGGGGTCCCTTGACCTCTGACCTCCAGATCAGTGAATGTGAATGGGTTCTCTGGGTACCCACGAGTCTCCCCTTTACAGACATGCCCACTTTATGATTGGAGCATATTGTTTTATGCTAAATGCAGTACCTGTGAGGCTTTCTGGATCAATATCTGTCATTGATTTATGTTGTTAATTTCCAGTAATAAATATATACACACATTTGCATAAAGCATCATATTTGTCCAGTCCCATGTTGATAAGAGGATTAAATACTGGACGAATCTCTCTTTGATTCTGCTCAGGCCTGGCTCATCTTGATTCAGCCTAATAAAAGTCCACTACTCAATAATAGTTGGCTCGTTTCATTGTCAGCATCCGTTGTTCCTCACTTCTGGCTTCACTGCATTCATTGGACACTACTTGGCCACCATAACAGTGGGTCCGGCATCATCACTTCATCTCGTGCTCATGCAGAGTAACGAGGCTCAAGACGTTCCACACTGTCAAAATGAAAACATGAATAACAAAGACATGAATTCACAAATCATTTCGCCTCATTTCTACATGAACGATGAGAGAAAAACTTTAATTCTCCTGAGTGGAAACGTGACGGTGTGAGAGGGCGAAGATAACGCGTATTCTCACAGTCACTTACTCTTTTTGAATAGTCAATATACGACGCAGGTGTGATTTAAGTCTTTTCATTAACATGGAAATAAAGCGTGTCAGTGTGTGGATGATTTGATATTATATATTGTCTTTGATTCACAATGTTGCATTAGATTTTTTACTGATCTGCTTCAATGACATAACACAAATCATGTTTCCAGAAGGTAAGGCTGTAGCTTGTCTTTGATTGCTGTCTCCGTCTCCCCCTCGCCACCGGCGGCCACCGTCTTCTTATTTCCCGTTCGGAGTCGGAGAGAATGAGACTGCCTATTACCGGAGTCCCGGCTCTTTGACTGCTGCTGTCCTCGTTTTATATTCTGACTAAATGAATAGGCGCTTGAATTAAGTAATCTCCATTAACTCTCAGCGGAGTAATAAGAAGGGTCAATACTCTTTGGCCCGGCTATTCTTTAGATTCGGACGGCTCCCTTCTGACCTATTACCGAAGGTGATTCTCCAGATTCTCTTTTTTTGTGTGGAAAGATGACTCTGGAACTTAGCTCTGCCACTTCTCTTTCTGCCAAAAGACAAAATTGGCCTGCGGGGGAGAGGAAAAGTTGTCATTAAAATTACGTATCCCTTGACCCCACTTGAAGGTCGTATACTGGCAGCAATTACTGAGTGTGACTTTAAGGAGAGGCTCTGCTGGTCGTTAGTGTAGACAGTCCCCTGGC
>CAKAOH010015073.1:780-27202 GCA_916701665.1 Sebastiscus tertius | reverse complement strand
AATAGGTATCAGGAAGAAAACAAACTGGTATTGAAACATCTCTAGTACAGCCCAATGTGCTTAAAGCAGACAGTTACATCAAAATTGACACAGAAACGTGTCAATATAAATTTTTTACTAATAACTCCTTTTACCTTATGCTGTCTATTATTTCCTGTTAATATATCTCGTTTTTAAAGTTAAATAAAAAACACAGTAAGAAAGTCAGTCACTTACATAGGGCCACAAACTATCACAAATGTTAATGCTTAGGCCTTCATATTTGTTTGGGATACATCATCATGAGCTGGAGGTTTTGTTGACTTGTGGTATCATGGAGACGGTAACTAGGAAGGAGAGTCCAGCATCATGGCTTCAACACTGCTATCTATTGGTTCCCAGTGGGGATAAAGATGCTGGCTAGCAACAGGTGTTATGTTGAAACCTGTTCCCCCGTCGAAGAGTGTCTCCCTTGGGTAGCTAAGCTTAGTGATACTGGTTGGTTCCGGTTGAGGTAACGTGAGGAGGGAGCACCTATCTAACAAGTCTTCTGCGTAGTATTGAATTACCTCGTCGTCTCTCCCTGTAAAGTAGCTCACGTTACATTATCTACGTTAACTCTGTAGCTCGAGCTCGGAGCCCATAGCAACGTGAAGCTAACCTGTCGCCTCGTTGTAACCAAGTGAAGCTAGGTAAGCTAACCTGTCGCCTCGTTGTAATACACGTTGATTCTCTCCAGCTGCAGGTCGCTGTCTCCGTGGTACGTCCCGGACGGGTCGATGCCATGCTCGTCGCTGATCACCTCCCAGAACTAGAGGAAAGAGAGTTAAGCACAACGGGTTAAATTACCTGGCTACCTAGCATGACTTAGGCAAACCCACTGGTGGTATGCTAATATGCTAATAGCGTTGATGCTAATTAAGCTCAGCCCGCCCAAATCTAATGCAACATTAATCACTAAGTTAACACTTCACTTTGTTAACCAAAGCGGTTCTAACCTTCGCTCCGATCTGGTTTCCACACTGGCCCGCCTGCAGGTGCACGATTTCCCTCATGTTGGTGGTAAAGTATTAACTTAAACAACAACGACACGGAGACGGATAAAGTTGTTACTCTCTTGTTCTCCAGCAACGGACTGACCTGTGGAGCAGGAGCGTTGCCAACGGCACCGGGCCGACGGCACACCAGATATCTGATTGGTCGAGAGAACTCCAAACCACGATTTTTCGACCAATGAGATGTCAGTCAAAGCATAGCAGATATCTGATTGGTCGAGAACACTCCAAACCACTTTTTCTCGACCAATGAGATGTCAGTCAAAGCTCATCTGATTGGTCGAGAAAACTTGTTTTTTTTAGTTTTTGATTGGATAATACTGTGGAGCTCCGTTGTCATGGTTAAACACAATAGAATTACATCAGTGTTTCTGCAGACACTCCCTTTCAATGAAAACACAACAAGAGAGCTTACTATGATTTACATTTTTGCCTTTATCTCTAAATACATGAGCCTGCTGATCAAAATAAGAGAGGTCATAATACATTAAATAGGCAAACATTGAGGCACATACCAAACTTTCACAAACTTTTTTCTATGATGATGTAATGATAATTTAGTGTGATTTCATGTTTATTAAGTAGGCTATCTGACTAATCTAACTAATCCTACAAGTTAGGTCGCTTTGGAAGAAGAGAAATAAATAAATAATTGTTGTAGTTTCCTTTGCCACAAGAGGGTAGTGGAGAGCTTTATAACATAGACCTGCTCACCTCACCTGATGCACAAGGGTGTTTCTAGATAGATAGATAGGTAGATAGATAGTAGCTTTATTGATCCCGAGGGAAATTCAAGTTTCCAGCATCACAGCTCCATAGTGCAAAACATGTTAGTAAAAAGGCAGTAAAAAAGTTAGTAGTGCAAAGTACAAAAAAAATATACCAGATATAAAAATACAAGGAGATGAAGAAAACTGTTAAAACTGAATATATGTCAGGGTAACAGCTGTGATACACGACTATTAAAAAAAGTGAATATAGTGCAGAAGAGACTGTGTGCACTGTGTGCATTATTATCTGTCCTGCAGACCGTCCTCCTTTGCCGCCCCCCCAGAGAGGTGTTGTACAGTTTGATGGCTCGGGGACAAAGGATTTCCTGAGTCTGTCTGTGGGTGTTTCTTCATACAGTCAAGGGATTTTGTTGGTAGGTGTCAATTCATTCTTCAATATGTTGTGGTCAGGGGCTGACCTTTAGATATTTACATCTGTGAATAAAATGTTTACCAAATAAATCAAATTATTTAACTAAAATTCCATTTTTTTCCTCCTCGATAAATAATACAGCTTTAACATACATGACATACATATGACTCAGGAAATCTTTTGTCCCACG
Organism: Sebastiscus tertius; assembly: GCA_916701665.1. Lineage (NCBI taxonomy): Eukaryota > Metazoa > Chordata > Actinopteri > Perciformes > Sebastidae > Sebastiscus > Sebastiscus tertius. The sequence goes on along the minus strand of CAKAOH010015073.1, from coordinate 24,835 downwards.
AGCCATCAAACTATGTATCTACATCATGCACTTTCAGTGGGTGCAGCATTATTTTTAGATAAATCTAAAACTATAGATCTTGCTCTGAGAGAGCCTGATGGGACACGCCTTGTTTCATTCCTCTGCTGGGGTGTATGTATAGAGCATTGTAGTGGCTTGTGATGATATTTTACAAGGTGAAATTGGATCTAGAGGAGCAGCCTCCAAACTGAAGCCGAGAGTGATTTCCAAGTCAAAAATGCTGGGATTACATGGACAAATGAGCAACTGTGGAACTATATTCACTTTGAGGAGATAAAGGGATGTTCATCCAACACAACCATGTCTCTTTAATATTGTGGAATAAATGTATAAGATTATCAGAACAGAAAGGGATAGAGTGACACATATTCCAAGGCAGGAAAACAAAACCAGAGGGTTACTATCAAAAAAGGCACAGCTAAATGGGGGAATACGTCTTCCCTGCAGCACAAGTTTTCCCTGGGTAAGAGGTTGATACAAGCACACCTGTGATGCAGCAAAGGTGTGATAGCCATGGGAGTAAGTGACATGATATAATGATGATTTCAATAAAGCAGTGGGTGTTAACTAAATCCTATGTGTCAAAATTGTATTCTGTTTTTGCTGAGATTGTCTGAAAGTAATGGATTCATCTCCATGATTATGATTGATTTTAGACGCTAGTTTGTGGCATGATTGAGTTGCATTTAGGACTGTCAAAGTTAATGTGATAATAAAGCGATAACGCAAATTCGTTTTAACGCCACTAATTTCTTTAACACAGTAATGCAAATTGAGACTTTTAGGTTGTAGTGGGCTAAGGTTTAAAGCCAGGATGAAGATACTGGTATCATATGAAACTAGAAAGGAATCCACTGGTACCAACCATGACATACTAGTTTGTCAGGAAGAAGGCTAAATAATGCTACAAAGTTACGCAACATTTTGGAGAGGAAAAACTGGCATGGCCATTTTCAAAGGGGTGTCTTGACCTCTGACCTCAAGATATGTGAATGAAAATGGGTTCTACGGGTACCTACGACTCTCCCCTTTACAGACATGATAATCACATGTAGTTTGTGGCAAGTCTATGGATGGCTGTAGCCGTGATACTATGATGGAGAGTTTTCAAAGACACACCAGAACGTCTTGTTATCTCTCTGAGTGAGATCTGCACCCATTCCTCTCCTTCCCACTTCCGTGTAAGTCTGCATAAGACCAGTGCCATCTATGCCAGCTGACAGCCAATCAGAGAGCCTGCTACATACCATGTGGCTAATTTGCATTGATCCGCCTCGTTTTATTAGTGGAGGACCCAGAGGGGCACCTTAAAGCTAAATGCAGAGGCTGAATGGAGAAGCTCCATGACTCAGCAAATCCAATAGCTAATATGTTTAGTAAAAGCGGAAGGGAAATGCTATTGCAAACGGAAAAAAAGTTGCCTTTTAAATGCCTGATTAAAACCAGTATTCTTAATTCAATTTGTGAATTGTAATTTTGTCCATTTATTCGTAGATTAATAAATTCATTTGTAAACACATTTGTTAATGCCTATTTTTATTGTACAATTAATAAATTAATTTGTAAACATTTATTAATGCCTATTTGTATTTTATAATTAGTTATGAATCAATTAAATGCTCTATTACTATTTATGTGACTCTTGTGATCCTCCATACAGGGTACAGTAATACATTTTGATTCAAAGCTAAAGTTATTATTTCTGTGACCATAGGAAAAATACATTGACCATTTTCATTGAAAGTTGTCAGTGTTAAACATTGTAAATGTAAAGTACAATCAGTCTTTATGACAATAAATATAAGCTAGAAAGGACAATAAAGAAGAAAAATATTTAAATAAAATACAATAAATTAATAATTACAATTTCAAAAAGACAAAAAAGTGCAGATTCAAGTATTTTCAGACATAGTTTGAATATTTAAATGTGCAAATATCTTCGTTTTTATGAACATTCAGGGAGTTTATAAATTATATAAAAAATCGTGAAGGAAAGAGAAAATATTTGTTATCTTTTAGAAAACCGGTCCCCATTAATTTCACCATATTAACAATAAAATCAATATTGGGATAATAAATTGGTCATTTTATTTGTATTTATTATATTCTTTTTCACCCTTTTTTATGGAGTGGTCTGCTGGGGCAGCAGCATCTCGGCTGCGGACAGGAAGAGACTCGACAGAGTAATCAGGAAGGCCAGCTCTGTCCTGGGATGCCCCCTCGACACAGTGGAGGTGGTGGGAGAGAGGAGGATGATGGCTAAGCTGTCATCCATGATGGAGAATGACTCCCACCCCATGCAGGACACCATCTCAGCTCTGGAGAGCTCCTTCAGCGACAGGCCGCTCCACCCAAAGTGTGTGAAGGAGCACTATCACAGGTCCTTCCTTCCTGCAGCTGTCAGACTCCACAACCAGCACTGCTCCCAGTAGACCACAACCAGCACTGCTCCCAGTAGACCACTTACACACCAAAAACTGAAAATAACTGCACTATACTGTATAATGACGGTGTAATATCATTATCATTATTACTACTCAGGTGTAATTCATACTGTGCAATATTTTCAGGTGGAATTTCATTTCATTCTCACTGTGCAAAATAATTTTCCACTTGTGCAATTGTGTTAATAGTCTGTTTATTGTCAATACTGTATATACTGCTCCTATTTTTATACTTCCTTCTATTTAAATGGTTCATATTTTGTTAAACTTTGTTTAGCTCTTTTTTTTTTACTGTGTTAGCTGATGCTTCTTGTTTTTGCACTATCCCCTTTGCTGCTGTACACTGCAAATTTCTATAATATCACATCTTATCTTATTTTATTTTGGTAAGCCCCATATCGTCATACGACGTCATGTTCCTGCGACTGTTTATATGCGACACACCATCATGGCGCTGTTTCCAGCTTTTGCAGAAGTCGAGAGTAACAACGTTGAAGATTCGTCTAAAGGTGATGACTCCTTCGTGTAATAACCGTTTTAATATGGTTGTTATTCACCTCAACACTCTTCTAGTCTTAAGTTTGAGAACATAAACTTGTTGAGCCACCAGCTAGCTCATATATTAGCTCATATTGTCCTGACGACTGACTGCTGTTGAAGCTCAGTGACAGAGCTTCTGTCCACTCCACGGTTACCTCTGACAACCAGGAGACCCGCTGACTATATATATATGATGCTGGTGTCACATCCGCAAAGCAAAGAAGGCGTTATTGTTGTCTTGTGCGTTAGCAACGACGCATACCGGATTGAAAACAACATAAATCCTCTTTCTTGCATAAAAACAGGGACCAAAATATGTCAATAAATCCTTGATGATATTCTATAAGGGGTGTGTTTCTGCTGAATGCTTTGGTTTCTAGTTGTATTTGTCACTGGTGAGATTACATTGTCTTCTATTCCACATATTGTGATTTTTTTTAAATTTAGTTTTAAGGGAAACATCTTCCTTTTATCAAAGGTCAACTTTATTATCCCACAAGGGGAAATTCATTAGTCATATACATGTCTCATAAAAACAACATATAAAAACCTCACACACTTCCCAGGATCCTGCACACAGTGCAGTCCCATGCACACTCCCCCCCTCCAGCACACACACACACACACACACACACACCCACACCCACACACACTAGCAGAACATCCAGTACAATACCACCGGTACAAAAAAAATACACCCTCCACAGTATCAAAAATAAACTCTATACAAAGTGCAATCCAACAGTCTTAGTATACAGAGAAACACCGTCCAAACAGTATACAGTATAGGGATGGCTACAGCCTATTTACCTCTCATTTAGAAGTCTAATTGCCGTCGGCACAAAAGATTTGCCATACCTCGTTGTTCAAATTTTTTTCTGCAGGAATCCGCTATTTGATCTGCTACTCCTTTTGAATTTCTGATGGAGAGGATGGGTAGGATCGTTGAGGATCTGATCTGCTTTTTTTTAGAAAAAGGTCCCTATACAGCTGTGCTGCAGACACCTGATTGATCCCAATGATCCTGCTTGCTGTCTTGATCATGCGCGCGCATATTACCAAAGGTACAAATCAGACCGAAAGACAGAACACTCTGCAAAACAGTATCAGGTAACAAGTGTGTTTACATGCACTCTAGTATCCTTGCTTTGAGTCTTGTTGGTTATGATCATATTCGGGACATGACCTTTACATGGGGAACACAGAGAAACCAGGTTATTTAGCTCTATGCAGACATGATTCTAATACTATCCAGGATCCTGATCCTCTGTGGCAGTGCAGGCATGTCTTTGACTCATCCACATGCAGCAAATCTGTCATTTCTGAAGCAACTGAGTTTGGTTTCTGGCTTCCTAGACTTTGGTGTACTTACCCATCTTCCGGATTCAACTTCTCCATCTAATCTTCAGCAATGCAAGACAAGACAAATGTATCCCCCTCATTATTAGTATTTGATGTTTCCACATGGGATTAAAAAACCCAGCTACAATTGTGATACTAACACTGCAAGTAAATACACTCAGTGAGTGATACTCACCTCCTCCTGATCACTGAATAACAGTCTTTTTTTATCCTCTCTCTCCTTTTAGGATTAGACTGGCTGAACAATAAGAGTTTTCAGACTGGAGATGCCCTCTCTCTTCACAGTCGGTTCATTGAGAAAACTAGTGAGAGGCCGAATGAGAAGGAATCAAGGTACAGATCAATACCGAAAGCTTGTTTCTTTGCTTGCAGACACAATACTGGACATTCTACTTTACATGTGCAACTTTGTGGTTTGTAGCATGTTTAAGATTTTCTCTTCAAACTTTTTTCCACTAGAAAGCCATTGTCAGTGTTTGACACATGCTGCAATTGTATTGTTGCTTTTCTGCCGTTGTTTTATTCAATTTTTCTAATCTTTTTACATTACGCATTTCTCCTTGTGTTTTTCTTGTTTCTGTATTCTTATTCTCTCTACTTGCATCTGTTTTTCTTCACTCTGAAACACTCTGTATAGATATTTGCTGAATGAAGACTGTTATTTTATCACTTTTCTAGTACAAGTATTAGAAGTAATTGAAAATGAGTCAAATAAATCTTTGATTTTGCTTGAGGCAGGTGTTTAATGGGTTGTTTGCATCTCTGACTCGCATTAATGTTGAGTTCACTTTTTTTTAATCCTCAGTGCAGGCAGAGAGGTGAGCTCTGTGGAGGAGGATGAGCGTAACGTGGCATCCAAAAAGAAGAAAAAGAAGAGTGAAAAGAAGAAGAAAAAGAAGAAAAAACACAAGAAGAAGAGTGGGAGATATTCGGATAGCAGTGGGAGTGACTCTGAACCCATATTCCCCAGCGACCTCAAAAGGGAGCAAAAGGCAGATAGGTACAGACGCACATTTTTACATCACACATGCTTACACTCTTAATCATAAGCCCCGTTTCCACTGCAGGAACTTTTCCCCAGAACTAAGAACCTTTTGAGAAACTTATTGCGTTTTGACTGCAGGGACCAGGGTGTAAATTAAGTTCTAGGGACGTTTTTATGGAGCCTTTTTACCCCCAAAAAAGGCTCTGGTCAGGGGTAGTACTTTCTGAAAGTACCGCAACTTTCGTGGCTGGAGTTTGCAGGGATGACCGTCGCTGATTGGTGAAACACACACACACACCGTCGCTGCTTCAACTGTACCGTTTGATTTAGGACCATTTTAGGACAAGGGGAGAGAATTTCTCTTTGTTTGATAACATTGAAAGTAAAGTTAAAGGAATAAAAAGAAAGAGAGATAAAAGAGAGGTTGCAAGAGCAAACGGTAATATTAGAATAGGGAGACATCGCGGTGGTGCTGTGAATTAGAGAAAGAATAGTTATTTTCTCATTAATTCACAGCTGTTAAGTTCTAAAGCAAAAATAAATAACCATCAATCACTCAATAGATGATTTACTGTGGAGACAGAGGCTCTTAGTTTCATTTTCCTCCACTGCATTTCATTCATTACATCCAACGTGCATCAGTAAATATATGCAGCAACAAATATCGTCGCAGTGACTCAAACCCTAACATTTATTCTTATATTATACCTCTGCTCTGTATTTGTGTGTGTGCATCCATGCAGTCCCCAGGCTGCTCCGATAGCAAGTAGTTTCTCCTGGTTGGATGACCTCCAGTCACCTGCAGAGCAGCCATTCTGTGTGGACCGTAAAGCAGACCCAGCCAACTGGACGTACAAGTCCCTGTACAGAGGAGACGTAGCCAGGTGATACGCACACATTTATTCATTTATATTCACACATGCATACTCTCTGTGTATGTGTGTCTGTCTTAGTGACTAAAAATGTAGTGGGTTATCATTTTGAAACTCTTTGTGTGTTCCAGGTACAAGAGGAAAGGCAGCTCGTCCTTGGGTCTGGACCCCCGCAGACAGGGAGTCTGCTGGGAGGTGTCAGAGTCAAATAAGAAACAGAAAGTCGGGGACAAGAAGAAGTCAGCAGACAGATACTTCTCTACAGTCAGTCGCAAGCTGCTGAGGTCCGAGCCCCCTGTTCCTACATTACCTACGATTCCAGAGCGCGCCGATGCCATCGCCTCCGCCTCCTTCCTCTCGCTCGGTGATGGTGAGGAGAACAGAGGAGGTGAGACTGGTAAGGAGGTAACAGATGGTGAAGGGGAAGACTTTATAATCTCAAAAAAAATCAAGCAAAAACCTCAGCTGGTGTTAATGTGTCAATCCAGGTGACGGAGTGAAGACTTCATTCGTTAATCCTCTCGGTGTGTATGACTCCTCCACGGCCCTGTGGCTGCAGGGGAAGGGACAGACGGAGCAGACGGAGCAGCAGAAGCAGGACACACAGACGGGACAGAGTGCAGCGCCTTTGGCCGGGAGGACTGAAGAGTTTAACAGGCGGCTCAGAGAGCAGCCAGCAGACACGCAGCTATGGATACAATTCATACGATACCAGGTATGAAGACTGTTTTTCTTACTATATAGACAGACTACCGCTTTATTCTTCTTCACTTGCCTTAGGTTATTAATTATTCTAATTATTCTGTTCTATTCTATTGTAGTTTATTATTATTATAGATATTTCTAATCATCAACAAATCACAGATTAAGACCAAAACCAACAATGTGTTAACCCTTTTGGTTCCCTAGGCAAAATTCAGATTTGGAGCCGCCAGAGGCCAACATCATTACCTCTATATTGAGATTTCTTTTCCTCCTCCTCTTTTCTCTGTTTTCTTCCTTGCGCACCAGAAGGCTTGGATCTTTTCAATATAAAGAAATAAAATGTGAAAATGCTAGGTATGTGCGCCTCTTGATCTGTCCGTCTAGTCGGGCTGTTGTGATGAGCACAGCACGGTGTACCCCCCCACACTCACATGCATGTTTCAGGCCCCTTTATATTGTAACTTGTAATATGTACTGTATGTATGACACCAGTGAGATAGTCACATATCAGCCTATTATAATCATCAGACCCATCATTTATCTGAACTCATCCTGTTTATTGCTTTTCCAGTCATTCCGTAAGTTCTAACTTTTAAACCTGTTCCTCTCCTCCCACTCTCTAGGATGAGCTGAGTGCATCGGTGTTTGGAGGCGAGGAGGAGCAACAGGGCAGCGATTTGGTCGAGCGCCGCAAGTCTTCCTACAGAGCGGTCCTGGAGAAAAAGCTGAGCATCGCAGAGCGCGCAGTGGCCACCAACCACGGCTGCATAGCTCTACAGCTGGAGAGGCTCAGGATCTGCCAAGAGCTCTGGGAGCCCCCACTTCTGGCTAAAGAATGGAAGAAACTGGTCAGTCTATAGTCTTTATGTGTTTCCATAAAACTCACTCAGTGCTTTTGTATTTTGACTACAGCTGTAGTTTATTTTTTCAGGTTAGGTTTTTTTGCCCTTTTAATTAATCACTTCTATAACCATTTATTGAATCAATCCTTGAGTTCGGCAAGTTCGAAGACGGAAACATGTTCAACACTCAGCCCAGACAACACCATGGTAGCGACCTGTTAGTCACAAGGTAGCCACGCCCTAAAGCATCCCCTGCTTTATGGTCTATTTGACTCCAAATGGGACCATAGTTTACTAAATGAACATCATGCTGTATTGAAGAAGACTTGAAACTAGCGATTGAGACCATAAACTCATGTTTACAATGTTTACCGAGGTAATAAATCAAGTGAGAAGTAGGCTCATTTTCTCATAGACTTCTATACAGTCTGATTCCCAATCTCTTCATTTTTCAGACCCGGATGTAGCCCACTGCTGTAGACCAAAGCTTATAGTAATCTTAATGAGGCTAACTCATGTTTTTTTCTGTTGTATCTCAGGTGTTCCTCCACCCAAACAGTGCCCCCTTGTGGAGGGAGTATCTGCTGTTCACCCAGAGCTACTTCAGCAACTTCACCGTGTCAAAGGTCAACGCTGCGTACGGGAAGTGTCTAAGCACGCTCAGTGCGGTGCGTGACGGCACCATGGTCTCTCACCCGGCCATGCCAGGGCTTGAGGAGGATATGTTGGGTAAGAGGGATTTTATTTAGCCTTTACTTATCCAGTGTTTCTACTCTGAGAGGACTGCTTACAGTTACATATTCAGTTACCCTGCTCAGTTTCTCAGTCAGCCCAGTTTTATCACCTGCCTCTAGGCCTGTTTCCACCGCAGGAACTTTCCCCCGGAACTAAGAACCTTTTGAGGATCTCATTGTATTTCGACCGCAGGGACCAGGGTCTAAATTAAGTTCCGGGGACATTTTATGGAGCCTTTTTACCCCTAAAAGAGGCCCTGGTTGGGGGGGTAGTACTTTCTAACAGTACCAGAACTTTTGGGGTGGAGTTTGCAGGGATGACTGTGAAACACACACAGCATAGCTGATTCAACTCGTGTACTGCTTCATTCATAAAACAAGGAAGTACTCTATTATCAATTTAGGACCATTTTTACAACAAGGGGAGAGCTTTTTTGTTTGTTTGATAACATTAAAAGTAAAGTTAGGCTCTGCTGTCGGCTTCATGACTCATTCTCAAGACAGAGAGTAAAAAGAGAGAGAGATTATGCAAGCGAGCTGAGAGGGTGAGCGGTAGAAGCGAGAGAGACGTAGCGCGGTGGTGCTGTGAATGAGAGAAATAAAAGATATTTTCTGATTGTTTCATGGCGGTTACGTTTTAAAGCACAAATAAATAACCCTCAAACACTCAACAGAAGATTTACTGTGGAAACAGACGCTCTTAGTTTCATTTTCCCCCGCTGCATTTCATTCATTTCATCCAACGTGCATCAGTAAATATTAAGCAGCAATAAATATCATTGCAGTGAGACAACATTTTTTATTTTTTGAGCATGTATTTTAGATGAAACAGGCGTGCACACTAAACTGCAGGCTGCAGAGTGTGTTTACTGCTGTGACCACGAGCTGCCCTCGTCCCATGTTATGTTGCTTTTTCATACATCAGCGGACTCATTTGCCTAATCTTCGCAGGTCTTTAGACCGCGGTGGTTAACGCAGACAACAGTGGGCTGAAGGAACCTTTTAGTTCCTTGAAAAGTAGTTTTGGTGGAAACCTGGCTTCATATAAATACACTTTACATGTGATGCATCATATTCGTATTCGTTTGAATACAAAGCCTTTTTATTTTGTATTTGAAAGTTGTCGTAATTGTTCCTGGTTGTCTTTCCTTTCTGTCCAGATATCTTCACCCAGCAGTGTCATTTCCTGCGTCAGTCTGGACACTCAGAGAAAGCAATTTCTCTGTTTCAGGCCATGATCGACTTTACTTTCTACAAACCCGACAGCGTACGAGAACTGTCCACCAAGCAGCAGGTAAATACACACACTAAAGCACCAGTGCTTCAGCAATGTAAATAAGGAGGAAATTGTGTCTTCCAGTGTTGTTATGTTTGTTTGTGTGTGTGTGCAGGTTGAGTTCTTTGAGCCGTTCTGGGACAGCGGGGAGGAGAGGGTTGGAGAGTTTGGGGCCAGAGGTTGGAAAGCCTGGATGCTCCAACAGGAGCGAGGAGGGTGGCTGCAGCCCAGTGCAGGTAAAACACACGCAGACATCCTTACAGCAAAGTGAGGTAGGCTTTTACTTTATTTAGTGTTGATGTAAATCCTGGAACAATGTCTAAATTGATTAGTGGGATAAAATCATAAAAAAACAACAAGAAAACCAGAGTCGTGTTCTTGTGTGTGGGTTTCCACAGAGGAAGAAGAGGAGGAGGAAGAGGAGGAGGAGGAGGTGAAGGACCGGAGCAAGCCCAGATGGACAGTCTGGTTGGATGTGGAGCCGTCTCGTGAAGCAGCTCACTGGCTGCCCTGGAGGCCCGACAAAGCCAAGGGCCAATCAGAAGAGGACTGTGAGGACCCGGACAGACAGGTAGGGACTTAAAGTGCTCATGTATGGTACATTGGGAAGCCATTTACAATATGTTAAAATGAAAGGTGCTATTGATAACAGTGATGACATTCAGCCACTAGATGTCTCATTATCCCTCCCCTGTTCCATTGCATTCACTTCACAACAAGTGGTTGCCAGGCTGTCAAACTCATGCCAATGTGCAACCATAGCTAACGTTGGGTTAGAAATAGAGTCCGCTAATGTCAACAGATGACCAGACCCCAACACAAACTCCACTCTCAGTAGGTGTACTATTGCTCAACATACTTTTATGTGAATAAACAGTAGTATGTATCTTTTCGGACGCACTGAGCAGTAATTTATGTCGTCACTTCCTGAGAGCGTCTTTGCCGGTTGGAGATGTGTAACCATGGTAACCGTGCCAACCTCATGTGACCAAAACGACGGTTTGTGAGAATCAAAGTCTGAATTAATTTCAAATATATATTACGCCTAGCAAAATGAAATCTTATCCATACAGTTAAATTGAAGCGTTATTGATGTTACAGAGCTGTCTGTTAACGTCTGTTATGAACGTTGTCGTTACTACCGCATTGCATTGTGTGATATTTATGCCGCCGTAGTGTCCAGCGTTGCATAATGTAATATTTCACCGGAAATGGTATGCATTCGGTTTCATACTAAGGTTTCGGACATACTTAAATATCTCACACACTGTTTTAGCGTACTAGATAGCATGTTAGTGTGGAATTTCGGACACAACCATAGTGATAAGGTGGTTTTAGCAGTCAATCACGTTCACGCTTGTGTATCGCCTCGCTGTTTTGACCGATGCTTGTTCGCGTCTACGTAGTGCGAGCACAAGCAACAGGACGCTGACTGTCGTTGACTTAATGGCCACAGTTGTCACTGTGAACAAGCAATTTCTGATTCTTAAATAGAGCCCCTTTAAAATGATTATCCACAATCATAATAATTTTCTTTTTAGGAAAAGCCATACTGTTCTAAAAGCTCTGTGGATATATCCTTTTTTTTTTTAATGATTCATCTACATAAAAATGTTATCAATAAGACCTTTAAGCCACTAATACTGTAGTTGTGACCACTTTGTTTGACTTTTTCGTCTCTCTCTTTCTCTTCAACTGTAGGTGTTGTTTGATGACATCGGCCCGTCCCTAATTTGTCTGTCTTCACCAGAGCTCCAGCTCCGTCTTCTTCTCCGTTTCTTGTCATTCCTGGGGCTGCCCGTAGACTCCGTGCTCTCTGCCGCCCCCCGTCAGCCTGGCCTGCTGCTGGAGAACCTTTCTCTGCTCACTCAGGGTAAACATGACACCATCAGAATAACACAAATGAAAATATAATGATCAACTTGAAGCATATCATTAAGACAAAAGCTGGTTCCATGTCACATCCTAGGTAATGAGCTCAGTCGTCCTCTGACCGCCCACGACCTCCCTGACCCCGGGGTTAACGCTGTAGGTCACATGACCACTCTCCAGGGAACAAGGAAGTGGGTGGCGCTTGGGAAGCAGGGTGAGAGGTTTGTCACCAATGTGTTCAGTATGGTCCAACCTGTCCTTCCTGCCCACCACCGAGCCGCCCTGTCACTCAGCTGGATGCAGTATGAGAAACTCAAGGTAGGAGTCGGTTTATCGGACTCTGAGTTATATTAAAATTGGATGAAAAAGCATTTAGGTGAACTTAATTTCAAGTAAAAAAAAAAAGTGTCTGACCTTTACACTGATTTAATTATTTGTATTTGTGCGTATATGTCAGGTTTTGCGCTGTCTGCGTGGCTGCAACAAAAAGCGTCTCCGCTCTCAGGGAAAGAGCAGCAAGCGAGTTGCCAAGCAACTGCTCAAAGAACCCAACAACCGCTCGTCGTTGGTGCTGTGGCGGGAGTACGCCCACCTCGAGTGGATGCTGGGCAACCTCGACGAGGCTCGCAAAGTCTTCTCCACGGCCACAGCGATAGGGGGAACCAAAGGGCTGAAGAGCCCCACCCTCTGTGAGCTGTGTCTGCTGTGGGCCCAGCTGGAGGTGGAGGACGGGCAGAGCGTGATAGGGGGAAGACTAAGTGATGTCACCGTGTCCCCAGCTGTTTGTGTACTAACAAGGCTAGCAGAAGGAACCTCCTCATCCTCCCAGTCCCTCTCTCCAGTTTCCATCCTGAAAGCCAGGAAGTCGTATGAGCAGGCTCTGACTGATGGCTTGTCAGCCCTGGACCAAAACGCCCACAACCTTCAGACCAACAGAAAAGGTTTGCTTCACAACAACTTCTCTATTTCATCTGTCACAGAGGTGCAACACATGTCTTATAAAAGTTGTGCAAAATATGTAATCCATCGCATTTAGTTGAATATTCAGTTGTCTTTATACTTTAAAAATGCTGGTAAATAATGTGAGGTATACAGTGCATGATTAGTAGTTATTGGTCTGAAACATGGAACAACAACCTTCAGCAGTAAGTTTCAAATCATTACCAGTTTCGCACCAGTCCAACTTTTTCTCACCAAATAATACCAATTCCAATACTTCAACTTGAAGTGCCAAAACCAAGTACTGATTGGATACTGGTGCTCTCTTTTTCCTAAATTTAAAACTTGTATCTAACTATGTGAAACTCATTGGAGTCGTTTTTATGTAAGGTAACGTGAGGCCAGGGAGTTGTTGGCTTGCTGTGACTGAATACATTTAACTGAGAGCAGAAACACTGAATTTTATTATGACACTGACGGAGAAAACGTATTTATTGTGGATTGGTCACAACTGGACAATACTCAATCTACTTAATCGTGTCAGTCTGATACCGATCGGGCAGATCAGATAAGTACATACCTAGTTATTATTCAAAATATCAGTATAATTATTTTTTTAAATACTCAAAAGCATTGCCAAACTAATAATACTAATAGTAGCAGTTGTGGAAGAAGTACTCAGAACTTTTACTGAAGTAAAAATATTAATACTACAGTGTAAAAGTCCTGCATTCAGAAAGTAGTAGAAAATGTAAAATACTCAAGTAAAGTACACTACTTTCCATCACTGAGTAGTAGTTATGTAATACATGAGATGTCATTAAGATTCAAGAAAATATCTTCCCCAAATGTCCTCCCCCTTTCAATGCAGAACCCAGGTTGATCAGGACTTTTTCGCAGAAAACATTTTGACATGTCGCAGTAGGAAAAGCACATGTTAAATTAATGATGACTGAATTCCAATTAGCTTATTCGGTTTCAACGTTCTGGTATTGTGCATGTAGGCTCACTGTCACACTGTCACGGCTTACTGGGACACTTGAATGTAGATGAAGTAACACCTGTGCATGTCCTACTACGACAGGTCTGAATGTCTCCTGTGAAGAACAGCTGTCTTTCATTAATTTGATCTTACATCTCATTGTTCAGGTCATGAGGACCTGCTAGGAGAGAAGCTGAGGCTGAGAGGCCTAATAGGCTGCTACGCTCTGTTCCAGTACCTCACAATGGGCATCCAAGCAGCTAACGCCATCTACAGCCAGGCTAGAGAGAGGACGGAGGAGCTGCACCGCACGCTAACACCTGACAAGCAGCTCGACAGTAATGAGGAAGCCGACCTTGCTATCATAGACACTAGCCAGTCTGCAGCTGATTCCAGCCACACCAGCAGGCACTATGTTGACAGGCTAGCTTCTGAGTGTGAGGCATTAGCTGTGCAGCAGGCAGTGTTGCTTAGGTACCACAACAACATCAGCGTGTTTCCACTGGCAACACTGAGACAGATGCTGACCTCTGCCCTCGCCACCTGGCCCAGCAGCGCTCCTCTCTGGAGCATATATGTACAGGTAAGCCATGGTCTCCTCATAAGATGCCAACTCATTTCATTTTTTAAAATCAAATCAATCAGTTATTGGCAATGAGCTTCTCTAGATGTGTTTTCCCAGCTCTTTGCACTTATTCTGTACTGAATCAGTACTTGTGTATTTTGGCATGATGACCATGATGCAACCCGTGTTTCAGGTGGAGAACCGTTACCATAGTGCTGGCCGGGCGCGTCGTTTTTTTCACTCTGTAACCAGGGACAACAGCAGTGTGGTGCCACGCCTCTTTGCTATTGTTGCTGAACAACAAAGGAAGCAGCTGGTGGACGCTGCTCAGAGGTAAGAGAAGACAGGCTGATGGGTAGGTGCGGGGTTATCCTGCACTCATGTTGTACGAGAATAAGCATTGTAACAACTTCTGAGATGTAATCAAGATGCCATGATCATAGTTTTCTCTGTTCTTTCTTTATGTATGGAAGCCCTGAGAGGCAAGTGAGAGGAAAAACATTGTTGTGATCCAAGTGTGATCTAAATTTTTTTCTATCCTGTGTTTGACAGGTGAAAAAAAAAGGTTTTGCCAGGATAGTCTTTCTAGGTTCTTTTATTTTTTTTTCTTCAGTGAAAACTAAAGCTGTCAATCAATTAAAATATTAATTTGTGATTAATCGCATGATTGTCCATAGTTAATCGTGATTAGTCACATTTTTTATCTGTTCAAAATGTACCTTAAAGGGAGATTTGTCACGTATTTAATACTCTTATCAACATGGGAGTGGGCAAATATGCTGCTTTATGCAAATGTATGTATATATTTATTTTTGGAAATCAATTAACAACACAAAACAATGACAAATATTGTCCAGAAACCCTCACAGGTATGGCATTTAGCATAAACACAGAAATGCAGCTGGTGTAAACACCCAACGGGTGAATCACGCAGCCGTTCAGCGAGGCAGCCGCCACACGCTCCTGACGTACCCTGTGTGGACAAAGCTTGCACCTGCTAAAACTCTTTTTTTCACCTGATTTCACAAATTATCTTTTTTTTTTTTTTTTTTTTAAAGGAAATTAGAAAGATTATCCTGTCAAAACCTTTTTTCACCTTTTCTTAAGTCATAAACTCAGGAGAGAATATTATTTAGATCAGACTTAGAGAAATGGATAACCAGAATTCTTTTTTTCTCACTTGCCTCTCAGGACTTCCGTATTTATGTGTGATAAGACAAGAAAACTATTTTTCACAAATATTTTCTATCAAAATTCCCATTACCTGCAGTACCTATTAATAATTGTATATATATGTTGTTATGGTCTTTATAGGTCTTGTTGCTATGATGCTGCCTTGCCCATCCTGCCAGAGAATGGCCTCAGCCACCGTATCCGAGGACTGTTTGAAAGCGCCATAGCAACAGAGATGGGTTCTCACTGTCCATTACTTTGGAGGATGTACATGCACTTTCTGGTGGGACAGCAAATAACACTCACAAATTCACCTGTTAACTTTACTAAATACTGGCTTTTCTTAAAGATGTACACACAATGGCAGAAACGGTTGCAGAAGTTACTTTTATCAAGGATCAAGACAGAAATTTAGCATCTAACATTAAATCAATTTTCATAGAAATCAAATGCAAAAATGTGCATTTCAGTAATGATTAGGAAAAACCTGTTGTGCCTTTAAGATTGCATTTTGTTCTGATCTGTATGTCATTATACTTTTTTTTCTCATTTTCCAAATATTGGCTTAGAGATAGAAGTATAAAAAACACACAGTAAGACCAGCCCATACAGACTTACTTGGTGTAATTTGTACATTTGAATATACAGATATTGCCACTAAAGTCCTATGTCTGTGCTGTGTGTATGTAATGTGATTACGTGTGTGTGTGTATTTGGTAGGTATCAGAAGGGAAGGTGGATAAAGCCACAGGGATCTTCTACAAGGCTTTACAGAATATTCCCTGGGCTAAGGTGAGCTACAGACATATAAGGGATACTTCCTAACAGCAGCTGACCTCCTCCGTCTACTTCATTTTTAAATTGTACGTATGAAAAATTAATTGTCTCTCTCTCTCTCTCTCTCTCTCTCTCTCTCTCTCTCTCTCTCTCTCTCTCTCTGTGTGTGGATGTGTATGAATTTGCATCTATGCAAATATATGTGTGTGTGTGACACGTGTGCGATCAGGGTTTGTACATGGACGCAGTGCAGCTGTTCCCTGAGCATCTGCAGGAGTTTGTAGATCTGATGACGGAGAAAGAACTCCGACTCAGGCTGCCTTTAGAGGAACTGGATATACTACTTGAGGACTGAACACACACATCTCATTCAAGAACTCGAGTTTGTTCTACTGGCAGTGTGCCAATATTGGCACACTCGATGACACGAATAGGAGACTTGCACACAAACTCAGATGCTTCCACACACATATACAGTGAAGTTGCTTTGATCTTATGGGCGAGGAGCCATACTTTTGTACATAATGTCTAATGCTTTATTTTCACAGCAAACCACTAAGGACTGTGTTTTACTACCAGACACTGTGAATAAATATATGATTCTCATTCGTGTGTTGTGTGCTGTAGGTTTGTTTATACATGCATGGAACTGCACATTAGTGTCTAATGAAGCATATACTGAGATAAAATGAGAAACATAAAAGAAGAGCATGGAAACTGTAACATTACACTGCTTAATGTGTAATGCTTAAAAGCTTAATTTCAGACTCTGGTCATGATTATCAAGTTTTAACTGAATTTTCAAATGCAAATTCTTCAACTTGTTCATAATGCACCCCTGGATCAAGAGACAGATGATGACTACATTAAATGATATTGTTGGTGAAAGACAATCTTACCCAAATACCACAAATAGAAAAATATCAAACTAGCTGAGTCAAGTTCAGAAAAAGTTTTCACTTTCTACGTGGTGTTATTTTTTAATTTTGTATATTAATTTTTATCATGTGAACTGTGCCACTGTAAAGTCTGTCACATAGTTTAACTATGTGTTATTGCTATTTTTCTTCATTTAAATCATCTTTTAGAATTATATTTTAAACTTAGAGAATTTAGTCTAATTTGTTTTATTTTATTCAATCACTCCTCAACTCACCTGTGAATTACCTGCCCTGTTTTACCTGCCCTATTGGTGTGTTACTCATATACTACAGGACATGCTGTACACAGTGTGGCGGTGGAGCTGGAGTCGCTCCCTCCTGCCAGCGTTGCCGCGCCGTGGTTTGACGCATTGCAGATCCGCCCTGGCCAATCAGCGGCCTCTGTACAGTCTGCAGAATATTGCGGTTCTGCTCCGTCCAATCAGAATAGGCCTATCAAACACAGAACCGCAACTTCCCCTAGTGCCGTCAGCCGCGAATGTATCCTTCCGCCTGCATAAAATACTGTGTAACAAACTAGTCCGTCACTTTCGACAGATTAAAAAACTAGTATAAATAGATACGAGGAAACCTCAGGCTTTTCTTTTAAAGCCAAACGACCACTATTATGAATTTATCAATTATTTTAATAAAAGTTCTGATTTTTTTTTTTATTCCCAGACAGAATTGTCCTCATAATAAACCTCCAATACATTTCAATGGGTTTTATTTTTTCACTATAAAACTCTTAATACAGTGTTATGTGAAATGGGTCAAAGAAAATTGTTTTTGCCTGAAAATACATTTTTTAAGGTTGCATTTGTAATGGTGATGTTACACTAACATTTTTATTAAGGTTTACATAATGTCAATGTCACAAAAGTGCGAGGTTCTTACTTGGATACCAGCAATGAAAGGTGTTTCCACTGTTAAGAAGGACCAAATGCAATATAAACAGTTCAAAAGATTTATTTAAACTGCTAAAACTATCACCATAAAACAGATAAATAAAATCAGGTAAAACAGTGGCAATTGAGATAAAACTGCATACAGGTAAATTTAGATGCCTGTTGCAGTTAATGGGGCTCAGATTACACTACTACTGTGTGTCTATGTCCATATTCAATAACAGACAAAATGGGCTTCATTTCATTTTGTATTGCGATACTAATGTTGGAGTCGATTTCTCCTAATCTCTGATGACACAGCATCAAGTCTGGATTACCAACAGGGCAAAGCGGGGCAACTGTGGGGCTCCAAGGTTCACTGCATGTCATGTCATTGTTAGGGAATGTATGTGCACCACTAAAGTACATTATAAGGCAGGTCTTGCATTATTAGCTATTATAGAGGGAACTTGTTTTGAGAGATTTGTTATTTTATCAGAATCAGAATCAGAATGGTATTTATTGCCAGGTGTAAGAGGTATACACTAGGAATTTGCTTTGGTTTTGTTGTTGCAAGTAAACAGTATAATAACAAAAGAATAGATTAAAAACGTTAGAATAAAATAAGAATAAAAGAAAATTTAAATTCTACCAGTATACAATATACAAAATAAGCTATAAACAAAATAAACATGATATAAACAGATGGTGCAAATATTGCATTATGCATATTCATAATACAATTGTATTCAATCATGTCAATCAAAGTAACACAAATTAAGTATTACTCCAGCATAGTAGTGCTGGCTTTCAATGAGAATGTATATACATTAAAATGAATCCAGTCTTGCACAGCATGCAAACCCTTTCACAACAAATAAAACTCTTTCTAGGAACTTTCTTTGACATTTTGATGCACCATTTTGATTTTTAGAGCATTTTAAATGTATTAGGAGTGTTTTTCTTTTCTTTTTTTACATAAATTGCACACATATTTTTTTTAAAAAAAACATTTCTAGGACAAAATGACATGAGAAAGTTTCTTTAAAAACACAATATATGTTGTTTGTTCTAAGTTGTTTGGTACCTGTCCTTTTCCCTTTCTAAATGAAGACTATTTAATTATTTAACTAAGAAACCTGTATAAATTAAGAATGACATCTCCTATATGAAACAACCCCAGAGACAGGTACGCGCAAAGCAGCAGACTGTGTGTGTGTGTGTGTGTGTGTGTGTGTGTGTGTGTGTACGTGTATTGCGTGTGTGTGTGCATGCACGTTTGAGGAGCCACAGTGCGGAGGAATACAGTGATCCGTGCAGCGGTGGTTCGTCTCCAGCCAGCCTCTCTCAGCTCAGCTTCATCCTTCATTTCCTCTCTCTCTCTCCGCCTGTAGCGTTAGCAGACCAACATCCACAACTCACAGCAGACATGGTGAGTATCTTAATCAACCATGGTTTATAATATGTACCACTTTACATTGGTGTTGAGTTGACTGAAAGCCAGCCAGGAGCTCTTAAAGCCTCTCTCCCGGATAACGGAGAGTTCCTCTGTCTGAACATCCTGCAGCCTCCATTGCAGAGCTAACAGTAGCTAGCTGTCTGTGAACACTGTGAGACATAGAGGCGGCACGTCGTCATATCTCATCGGTGTTGCTTTAAGCTGGTACCAGCTTATTGAAGGTATAACTGTAGTTGATTTATTATCTCACACTGAAGAAGTGTAGCCGCATATTGTGCAGTAGTTTAGTTGGTTACAGTGGAGCAGCCAGTGTTAGCATCACAGCTAATGTTACATCCACCAGTGACTGATTGTCCTGCTGTCTGACAGCTGTAACATCATTATGCATTTATAATCAAGAGTACTAGTAAGAGGGAATGAAATTAGCACCTGTTACCTGCTAAATAACAGGGTAAATGTTGCAGGTAAAAAATGTCAGGTCACCACCTGCCACCATGGCAGATTACTTAAATTAAGAAATATTATTTTTAATGGAGAAATTGCGAGCAAATAATTTAAAATATCAAAATAGGTGTGAAGAATCTTGGGGCCCCTTTCTGCAATATTTGGATTCAGTTTTTAACAATATTTCTATTTGTATATTGACTGTTCTGTTTTTCCTTTTCTCTGTTCTGTTGTTGAATACTCCCATTATGGATGGCTTGCATTTAACTATCACATAGATGATGCTGTATGTTATGAAATGTATGTTTTGTCCTTGACATGCAGGTTTAGATCATTTTATCTTTATAGTTATTTGTATTACTCCTCCCCAGGTGTAAATGTGTGTGGGTGTGTGTATGAGTGTGTGTGAACTTTCGGGTTGGGTTATGGGTTTTTGATTTTTGTTTGATGTATGTGTTGTCATTACAATTTGTCAATAAAAATAATAATCAAATATAATATATTATTTTCAAAAAGCAATTCCTAAATTAAAAATAGTCAGTGATTAAGGTCACATGATCAGTATGTCTGCTGTCTGTTACCACTGACTCAGTGTTTACTAAGGTTGGAAGAAAATATAAAAAATATGGAGGATTGCAATATTATGTTTTGTGATACTGTATCGATTCTCAAAAGAAACCTGTATTGATTTCTAATTAATAGTTTAATAAATTAAATTAATACAAGCAAAGATTAATTCAATACTTTATTTTATTTGAATAGAGAAATGCAGATCCTACTATTCTGATTGCATAAAAAAGTAAAAAAAACAATTTTTTTTACTTAGATTGTATGCATATGGCGTTGTGTTTTTTATACTATGACCGTTTTCCTAAAATTAGATTTAAAAAAATCATTATATCGCCTTGCTTACAGTACCGCAATATATCGTAACCCCTGTATGATGATACGTATCGCCAAATTATTGCACAGTCCTAGTGTTTACAATTCTAAAGCGTTCTACATAGATTTCAGAAGTGGCAGACAAAAAATTGTGCGGCTAGTAGAAATGTTCAGTGACCTGCCACAGTGGCACGTGAGGAAAAAACTTAATTTCAGACCCTGACTAGTAACGTTGATTTGATTCCGCAGTGATGCTGGAGACACAATTGTTAGTGTTGAGTCTCTACACAGAATTTTTGATGCACCGAAATCTGTGACCAGTTAGATTCACAGACATTAGACATCAGGAGAAGACTGATGGGTGAGGTGTTGGTGGGGTAATGTTACAGAGCAGATCTACACTTCTGGTAGCAGGTTTCTGCTACTACAGCTATTCACCCTTCCAATAGTATATAGGTTAATATGTTTTCATAACTGTTACCATCATACGTAATCATTGTCATAACTGCAGTGGTAATATCTGAGCTCCTAATTAGGTCACAGAATATGGTGTAACACCTGTACTGTTATTAACCTATTATTTGAACATGTGAATGACAGTTATCCTGTTTCATTTTTTGGGTATTGATTAAGGTTAGAAGAAAAAGTCTGGTCTATATCCCATCTATCTGAGCATTGCAAGCACGAAGACATTTGCTGTTTATTCCCTACAAACATAGATATGTACTTCCCTAATTCTTGTAAAGAACTGTTTGAGGAAACTGTGAAATCTGGTTTGTTTTTCCATAAATGTCAGCATTTTAGTTCCTGGAAAAGTCCCCAGGGAGTGGTGGTGTAGCATCATACGCCACTCATGGTGTGTAGTATATAGCTTTGAGGGAGGGATGCCTACATTCAATCAAATACATGCAGTCATGTTGTTGTGGGGAAATTAGATTATATGGTAGACCTTTTCTTCAGTCTATATATAAATCTTAAATCTACACAAAACCTTGTTTGACAAATGCAATGTGCTGAACACATTGTTGGCTCCTGGCTCTTTACATAAGCAAAGTCCCCTACTTCAGTTAACTACATCAGTTATGTAAATATGTTTTTTTTAAGAAATCCTGCAGCAACATATCACTTGTTTTGTAGTGGATCATTTTCTGGATCTTCAGTGAATTTTGGTTGGTTGTGTCCTTGACACATCCTCCTTACATGCACGTCTGTGTCCGAGCGTGTGTCCGTCTTTCTGTCCCAGCAGCTCATTCGGGCTGGACTTCTCAGGGGTAAATATTTGCTAATCATAGTGCTGTAATAAAAACCAGCAGGTCCTTCTTTCTAGAAGACCTGGGTCAAAAACCAGTGGACTTTGTTTTTGTACACCAGTAGAATGTCTGGAGTAGCAGTCTCTTTGACTTGTGTGGTAGGCGGTCTCTGCAGTGTGCAAATCCAACTTTAATATCTTGAGGTATTTGAGGCATTTGCAACATGATATTACCCATGAAAGATAACTTGAAAGTAGACCTTTGTTTCCTCAACTAAATCAGTTAGAGAAGTTGTTTGTTATTTGATAAGTAGTCTGGCAAGTTTCCACATTGCGTGAGAATAGCAGGATGAGCTGTGTTTATCTATCGACTTTTCATCTGAATGTCCCTGTTGGATTTTAAAATGATTTCAAAATGGATATTCTAGACACTCACAGGCTGTTGTAGTATTTTATTTCTGTAGCTACCTGTTAGCTACTATTAGTTACCATAGGTAAATGGCTGGTTTGTGGTTGCTATAGCTACACGGTTGGCAAAGTTTGAAACAGGAAGTAGGAAGTAGTCGGCGGGATTAAGACTGAGACATCTCTGTTCCTATTGTCACTGTTTTCTTTCCATTTGTGGATCTTGTTCAAGGCAGAAAGACTTGTCCTGTCAATCATCTCACTAAAGTTGGGAGTGTGAATCAAATGTGTTCATGAATAGCCTGCTTTAAGTGAGAATATACTGGAAACAAAATATACATTATTGGTGTGTTCTCACAGTCAGCCTTGATCACTGGATGTATATACACACCCACCTATTTTGTAGTAATTATGAAGATATAGAAGAGTCATAGCTTTATTTCCCAAGAGACATTTTCTTAAAAGACGTTATTGGTAATCACTTATTATTCTTGATTTATTTAGTAGCAGTGTTGGAATCAGTACATTTAAATAAACCTCTTGAATTTTCCTTAAATTTCTTAATACTGTCCATGGGTGCTGTAAAAGTAAATCATAGGGCCTACATGCTGCACTCACACTATCACACTGGCATTGCAGCGCCTTGAGAGGAATTTGGCCTGGGTATTAGAGGGGTTAGCAGCTTGTTAACCACCGCTAGAGTGCACACACACATCCTCGCTGTCATTCTCACCAGCCAAATTCTGAAAGCCTAATATTTATTGCTCGACAGTGCTAACATCTTGTAGAAGAAACATTTCAGTTTTGACCATTTATTATCACCGTTCCTCCTTCTCATTCTCTCCGTCCCTAAAGCCAGACACATACATAATATAGTTAGGATCAGATAGTCATTACCTTCCCGTTTCTTCATCATTCAATGTTACCACATACTACATGTTCCGTCTTGTATTTAAAATAAAATAGAAGAGCAGAAATGAGGCTCATAAAAATAATTGCAATGCATCATAGGTAGTGTGAGTCATTTTGCTGATGGAAAATATTTCTGCATTAAATAAAGCCTAGTACAGCAAACTAAAATAAAAACTTCATGAAGGTTTTCATGAACCTTATGGGTGCTTCAAATTCAAAATCATGGTAATTTCATGTTACTCTTGATGACTTGTGTAAAGGAAAGAAATGAGAAGATTCAAAAGCAACAGGATGAGGGTTTTCATCTGGTTAAAATCCCCTCTTGCACATACTTTTATGTACTAATATTGGAGACAGTATGGATTGAGTTTTGTAAGAAGGACAGTTTTCCCTTTTTGGCTCATTTACTTCGAAACCAACCTTAACTCCGAACTCATGGCGAACTCCTGGGGAGCTCTGCTGTGACTGTGTGGACAGGGCCCCCTACCAGAGGGGGGCATTTGGTGTGACCCATGATGCTGTCTAGGAGGTCAGATGACCAGCCAACTGATCCTCCCTAGGAGCTGCAACCGTAGCAGTGAGATGACAGGCCACAGTTTAACACATGCGTATAGACACACACTAAACCCCCGTGACCTCCCCCAGTCTGGACACTGTTACTCTCACACCCCTTAAATCAATTTTCACATTTGGGTGACCTCCTCTGCCCTGGCCTACACACACACACACACACACACACACACACACACACACACACACACACACACACACACACACACACACACACACACACACACACACACACACA
>CAKAOH010015070.1:781-14068 GCA_916701665.1 Sebastiscus tertius | reverse complement strand
GAGTATTTAAAGAGTATTTAAAGAGTATTTAAGGAGAGTATTTAAGGAGAGTATTTAAGGAGAGTATTTTCCAACACAAATTAAGCGACAAGATTTTGTGCACAAACCAGATTTTGTCAGAAAGACAGAAATGAGAAAATCCAGCTGGTGAATTTGCAGAAAAGATTTGTATTAATGGAAGAATTTGACAGTTTTGACGCTGCAGAGGAAGAGCTGCTTTGTGAACATCTGAGAGCAGATTGAAAGCAGAGAACTGTGAGACTTTGAAGTGGGAAGAACAAATACTGTCTGAGCTGTTACGGCCATGAACACGCCAGGACGCATCCATGAAGCAGCTTCTCTAAAACTACGAATCTGTTCTGCAAACATGAACAG
Source organism: Sebastiscus tertius (assembly GCA_916701665.1). NCBI lineage: Eukaryota > Metazoa > Chordata > Actinopteri > Perciformes > Sebastidae > Sebastiscus > Sebastiscus tertius. The sequence goes on along the minus strand of CAKAOH010015070.1, from coordinate 13,693 downwards.
ACGACACTCCTCTCAATATAAACTCACTCCTCTCAATATAAACTCCTCTCAATATAAACTCACTCCTCTCATTATAAACTCACTCCTCTCAATATAAACTCACTCCTCTCATTATAAACTCAGTTAAATGAATGAGTTTCTTCTCTTTTCCCTTCATTTGCATTAGAGGACGTGACACTCGAGTAAATCTGAATTTAGTATCTGAACCCTTAAATCATTCATCTTATCTGCAGACTAACTAACAACATTTAAAACTGAACTTTTGTTTAACCTTTACCCTTAAAGCGACTCATTACACCTTAAGACTTCAGGGTTTTTTTAAAAGGTAGACCAGACCAGTTAAGGTGGACTTATTTTGCAGTGCAGCCGTCATTCTATGGAAGACGGAACCTGCAAAAATAATAAAAAAAATAAATAAAAAATAAATAAAAAATAAAAAAATAAAAAAATAAATGAAAAAAATAAATAAAAAAATTAAAAAATAAAAAGCAAAATAATATTAAAAATAATTGATTGATAAAATGTGACATAAATTGATATTTCTGTTTTAATTTGCTACTTTATTTATTTATCTTTGTATTATTTCCCTTATTTATTTACTTTTCTGTTTAATTTCCCCTTTTATTTATTTATTTATTTATTTTGATTCAATTTTAAATTTATTTATTTGTTTTTGCATTTACTATTGCATGCATATATTATTTATTTTTGTGTGTACGAGACCAGCCTGACACGGTACACGTACGAACAGCTAATTATAAAGTGAAGGTAGAACTTGTGTTTGTTGGACCCGTCCACCCTATGTGTGTGTGTGTGTGTGTGTGTGTGTGTGTGTGTGTGTGTGTGTGTGTGTGTGTGCTCTTGCTCTTTAAACTACATCACCACACCCCCGACCACTTTCTCTGAGCGTTTAATAATGCCGCGGTAGGTGTGCATTGTAGTTAATATAAAACCGTATTGAACGCTGATGGCCGTGACAAAGCGTCGGTGTTTGACGAGAACGGACTGGAATGAATTGATGAAGAGGCAGCAGGGAAAGTTTGATGATTGATTAATAAAAAAAGACTTTCAGCTCAGAGTCCGAAATCAGGCAGGGGACATAAATAAATCCCAAATAAATCACTGGGAACGCTGGAAATACTGTAAACACTGGGAGCACTGGGAGCAACGCAGGTACTCTGTATACAAAGACTGATGATGAACTGAAGCACATAAACACACAAGAGACTAATTGACTAACGAAACACAGCTGTGGCAAACACACAAATACAGGAAGGAAAACCAAACATGACCCATGGGGAGATTAACTTTCAAAATAAAACAAAACAGAATAAACAAAAACTAAACACCATGACAAAGACAGCTAACGTAGCAGCTACCATCTACGGTACTTTTAGACTAAAGGTAATCATTCTGTGCAGGTTGAAGGCAAATAACTTGATTCTCATGATATAACCTGCACATTAGGCTATATACACGGTGAAACAATAAAAAAGAATGAAGAAAATTAATTTGACATGTCACCCAGTCCTAATGACAAATTAACTGGTTTCTATGGTGGACAGAACCTGCCAAAATAAAAAATAATTGAAAAAATGACTTAATATATAAATAAATATTAAAATAAATAAATAAATATGCCATTAAAAATAACAAAAATAATATTAAATATATTATATATTAAAAGATATTGATAGAATGTGACATAAATTGATATTTACCTTTTAATTTGCTTTTATAAAATGTATTTACCTTTGTATTAATTCCCATATTTATTTTCTCTTTTGTTTAATTTCCACTTTTATTTATTTTTTTAATGAATTTTTTTGATGTATTTATTTTTGCATTATTTTGTATTCATGTATTTATCTTTACATTTATTTTAAAAAAAATACATAAATACATTTAAAATTCATAAAATAAATACATAAATAAATAAAAGTGGAAATTGAACAGAAGAGTAGTGATAAGAGAATAAAGGTTTTTTTCAATTAACTAATGATTACATTTATTTTTTTAATATTAATTTTGTTACTTTTAATTGCATATTTATATATTTATTGAATCATTTATTTATTTATTAATTTTTTTATTTTTATTTTGGCATGTTCTGTCCTCCATAGTTTTTGACCTGACTTTATCTAAAAGGCTTAAAAGAAGCTAAAAAAGTTGATTATTATCATAATTATTAAGTAGTTTTATTCTCTTATTTAGAGTTATTTGCATTTGTTTTAATTAGATCTCATACTCATATTATTTATGTCAACATGCCTCTGACGTCGCCGTCGCGGTGTCAGAGGCGCGTTGATGATCTAATCGAAGAGACAGAATCCTTAACGCCTCTTTCATTTTCTGTTTTCAGCTAGCTGTTCTGTGATTGGCTGATCGCTGACATCAGTATCAAGATGGCCCACCTCTTCCTCGCCAGTAAGATCGCCATGCCGGATGACCTCCACAGCAAAGGCGGCGCCAGGATCCCCAGGAGCGCCGTGAGGGTGCCGACATCAATCTCCGCCGAGAAGCTGAGCCGGGACAAGGCCAGGAAGGACTGCGGTGGCGTTGTTGTGACGACGCATGTCCCGCACATCAACGAGGTCCAGCTGACGGCGGCCACCGGCGGCGCCGAGATGTCCTGCTACCGCTGCACCGTGCCGTTTGGCGTGGTGGTCCTCATCGCTGGCATCGTGGTCACGGTTGTGGCGTACACCTTCAACTCCCACGGGTCCACCATCTCGGTGCTGGGGCTGGTGCTGCTGTCTGCTGGACTGGGCCTGCTGGGATCCAGCGCCGTCTGCTGGAGGGTCCGACTGAGGAAGAAGAAGGACAAACGGCGGGAGAGCCAGACCGCCCTCATGGCCAGCCAGGGATACTGCGTGGCCTGATTGCCATTAACGTCACGCTGGTGGTTCAGATGGTTAACTTCAGGAGACAGTAAACCTGAACGCACCACGCTAACTGGACGGAACTTTGCATATCGTAAAGAGGTGGAGCTTGTACTCGCTGCAGGCGGTGACGACTCTGCAGACGCCGTAAAGGACGAGAGGCTGTGATGGTCAAAGTAAAGGACGAGTACCTGGACACATGGAGCCTGCAGGATGATTCAGCACCAGTAATTTCGGAGGCTTTAAACTCCAGACTGGAGGCGCTGGACGATGGAAAGAGACTAAACTTTGTTTTATAAAGCTCTAAAGAGGAGACGAAGAGTTCAATAATCGATTCTTCAGACATTTTATAGACTCAACAAACTGATCAGCCCAGTCGCACAGCAGTTTGTGAAATAGTCACGACATCTTTTATTTGATTTTTTTCGTGATGGTTAGCATGAAATCAATTTGTGTGTTATCCACATAATCGTGAGCCAGGAAGTATAAAGAGCGGCGAACGCCGTGTAGGGAGGAGGTCGGAGGTCGGGGTGGGTCTAAAAACACCAGACTTCCACCAGGAGACCACTTTGGTGCCCCGTGTGAGGCCAGAAGTCAAGGTTGATTTATTTATCACTTAACTTCTGTTCTTATGTTTACACCACTTCTGGAGTTATTTTAACCCAAACCACCAACTTTTCCTAAACCTAACAAAGTAGTTTTATTTTGAAATTGCTCCTGTTGCTGGACATTCGTAGGAAAACGCACAAAAAATACATCATTGAAAGTTGTGCTGAGCGCCACGAAAAAAAGGGAAGTTTGTGTCTATGTACACGAATCAAACAGATTAAAAATCATGACTATTTCACAAACTGCCGTGAGACTGAGTTGAACTAATTCATCAAAAAACAGATTATCTGATAATAAAGACGTTGAGTTGAAGCCCACCAAAGAAGATGTACAGTATCTCCACATACAAGCTGCGAATAAGCTATAAAAGAAAAGGTACTCTGTGGTTGATGTTTCTTCATCTCTGATAAACTCCATCTGTGAACTCCGTGGTTCGTACGTTACTATCGCGTTCCTCTGGGTGAAAACGCGTGATTTAAACGTTTGTTTCTCCGTCTGCAAACATCTAGAAGACGTCCTGAGAATACCTTTAAAGACACGACTCAGCTGAATAAAAGATAAAAACAGCAACGCAGCGTAACGCTCTGACTACTGAACTCACAGACGGGTGAATCTCTGATCTGCATGCTTCTCTGTATGTTTAAACTAGTGCACTATGATCCAAATGTCCTGTATTCCACCGTATTAAAGCGTTCACATGTCGCTGTTCAACTGTTGATCTGCAACTTTCTTTTTATTTATTCCGTGTCAGTAGACGTAGTGAAACATATTTGATCTATTAAACTCATGATTTAAGTGCCAACATGAGACTTCTTTCTAATTTAACTTTCTAATTTGACTTTGTGGCTGTTATAGTTAGTATTGATGTTGCCAGATAAGAATAAGAATAAGTCTGTGAGGATACTGCGGTTTGAGGTTACGAAGCCCAGCTCTGTTCTGTTGGACTAACGTGTTTCCTGTTTCCTCCTCGTTGGTTGATGATGGAAAGTCAATAATGAACTTCGGAAATTTGCAAGTTGAACGGCATTTGATCGCAAACCCCCCCCCACACACACACACTCATCACATTCATTCCCATGTGGCATACCTCAGGTGGGGATCGAACCTGCGGAGTCAGCGTTGGCGGTCGGCGTCCTTATCCACCGGACCATCTCCAGCACCGAGAAACACAAGGACTCAGAGAGCAAAAGAAGACGAGACTGAAGCTGCAAAAACTTCATCTTCAGAGGAGATAAAACCCTTAAATATATTTATTATATTTAAACAGGAACTAACCTGAGACCTGTCGACAACACCTGCTGACGTGAAGCAAAACACCTGAACTTATACCTTAAATAAAACCTTAAGATTACCCCTCAGAGGTCTGATAGCTCAGCTGGTAGAGAGACAGTCTGCAGGTTGAGGGTTCAAATCCCTCCTGAGCTCTTTGTGTTTACCATCAGAAGAATTTTAGCCCCTTTAAGGGATTTTTACCCTTTTTAAAAAAACTTAAACCACACAGTTAATCCATTAAAAACCCTTAATAGGAATGACAGGATCGGCTCAAATTATGTTTTTAAGGGTTGAATAGTGTTTGGTGCATCTTGAACACATTAAATTTGGATTATTGGATATCCATGCAAGATTGATTGAGATATTTCACATAAACATAAACCATTGCGATGCGCAAAAACTGCTGGGATCTGCCACGTTCCCAGTAACTCTCCCAGTCGACCCAGTTTGAGGTATCTACCTGTTTGTTGGAGGTGAATCATGTCACTGACTGACTGTGTTTCTGAGCTGCTTTGCGTCGCCTCGGACGGTTCGGAGGGGAAATCCCGACCCTCCCTTCCCTTCCTGTAACACAGTGACCAGCTGAGTGACCAGAGGGGCAGCACAGTGGCGGCGTTGAACCCACCCCCGACTCTCCGCCTGGCACGCAAAGAGACGGCGAGTCGGCACGATGAAACGGGATCAGCCAGAGAACAGGAAGCTGGTTTCTGTTCCTACACACACCCTTTACCAAAACGCTGAAATAATTCCCCCGCAGGCGTGTGATTGTTCTGTCATCGGGCCTCAAGGTCGGCCTGGTTCCACTCTGATTCAACGCCCACATCAGGTCTGGTGCTACACGATATAAAGGCTTTCATCAGGAATCAGGTCCACGATGGCTGCAGGTAATAACAACAGACGTCTCTGCTATCACTGTGAATCTGCAGGAGACCATCCTGTGTGGTCAGAGGTCGTTCTCATTAACTTCCTCTCTTCAGACTACAGTCGTCACAGTGAGACATCCAGTGATGATGTTGTGTTGTCAGACCGTCCCGTTTAGAGTCAGATAGACCGTAAAGCAGAGGACGCTTTAGGGCGGGGCTACCTGCTGATTGACAGGTCGCTACCACGAGGTTGTCCGGTCTGGGAGTTGTTTTCATCGTACAACTTTAACCCTTTCACAGCGTGCTTTCACTTCATCAAAGTTAATTATAACATTTCAGTTGTACTTAGCTCCACCCTCTCGTGTCACTTCTGGTTGCAAAAAACCAAGATGGTGCTGGCTAAAACTAAGTTGTCGACAAACATAAACGCAAAGTTGCTGATGGACATAAGCCAAGATGGCATAGTTATGGTTTTTAATGGATTAACTGTGTGGTTTAAGGGTTTTTTAGGGGCTACCAATCTATTAAAGGAACTCCAGACAGGCTTTTCTTTGGTTTCCAGAAGGAAAACACAAAGAGCTCAGGAGGGATTTGAACCCACAACCTGCAGACGGTGAACCAGTCTCTCTACCAGCTGAGCTATCAGACCTCTGAGGGTTAATCTTAAGGTTTTATTTAAGGTATAAATTCAGGTGTTTTGCTCCACGTCTGCAGGTGTTGTCGACAGGTTTCAGGTCCTGTTTAAATATCAATGGATTAAATATATTTAAGGGTTTTATCTCCTCTGAAGTTTCTTCAGCTTCAGTCTCGTCTTCTTTGTCTCTCTGAGTGGTAACGTTTATCAGCGCTAAAGATGGTCCAGTGGATCAGGACGCCGACCGCCAACGCTGACTCCGAGGGTTCGATCCCCGCCTGAGGTATGCCACACAGGAATGAATGTGATGAGTGAATGTTTGTGGGGGGGTTTGGGATCAAACAAACGCCGTTCTTCAAATTTCAAGTCGATTTCAACTTGCAAGAGATTGAGATTTCAAACGTTCGCTTGATAGTTGAATAGAAACACATTAATGAGAGACAGTATGAGACAAAGCAGGTCCTAATTGTTCTGGAGAGCTTCAGTCCGTCTCTTCAGCTGTAAGATCAGTAAAGACTCGACAGCTGAAACACTAACGAGCCGATCCACCGCTTCCCGCTGCAGCTCGTTAGAGTCGGATGGCGAGCAGACAGACAGCGTCTCGGTTATCAGCCGAGGTGAAGTCGGACCGGCTGTCAGCAGACGGACTGCTGCAGCTGCTGCTGACAGCGGGCTGATAATGAGGCTGGATGTGGACGCTGCTGTCAGTCAGAGATGCTGCTGGAGGCGTCATTACAACCCAAACCTCCTGTTTCCTGCAGCTAAAACTGGATCCCGATGGGAACCTGGGCTCATTATACTGGTCCCCGCTGAAGTAATAACTCGTTGAACTGAAGCTGAGGCCACCAGGACTCATCAACTTTAAGAGTTTAAGAGATTGAAGTTAACGGATAATTCTGGTTTATTACAACTTGGGGTGTATTTTCATTGTTTCCTTTGAGTTTCCTCTCCTGTTATCAGGAGTTACACCGAGAGAATCCGTCACACATCTCACGGTCTCAGCTCTTCATGCTTCGTCATCATTTATCCACCAACTTCTGCACTTCAGCCGAAAACTTTGTGAGATTTGACTCCTGCTTTTTAGTCCAATAGTTTTTAATTTCTGGTTTCCACTCGTATCTTTTTAAATAAACAAACTGAAACACTTTCATTGTGTTGGGCTACGGTGTCAGCACGCTTCAAACAGAGTTAACAACTAGGAGGCGCTATCCTCTGCGATATCTCAACCCGATCTCACGGAAGACGTAGAACTAGCACGACATTCCAGGTGTCATGATGACGCACTGTAGGCCACGCAACAAAACTACGGTTCACGTCCGCAGTTAGGTGTAGGCAACAAAACCACTTAGTTAAGTTTAAGGAGAACGTCATGGTTGCGCTTAAAAGTTGTTGTCATCTGAAAGTTGTGAGTTCAAGTCTCTCCTGCACAACCCCTTAACCCTTAACCTCTTAACCCCTTATCTCCTCTGTTTAAGGTCTTTTATATTTTTAAAACCCTTACAATGTTTTTTTTTTGTAGTTTTCAGTTTGAGCCCAATCCTACCTAGCAACTAATCATGTTTTAATGGATTATCTGCATTGTTTAAGTTTTTTTTTAAGGGGGTACCCATCTCTTAAAGGAACTTTAATCTTTCAATCAAACTCCAGACAAGCTTTTCACAATAAGAGACACCTTTATGAAACAGCCCGAAACAAAACAAAACAAACGCCGTTCCTCGAATTTCATGTCGATTTCAACTTGTGAATTTCCGAATTTCAACTTTCGAATTTCCATCATCAACCGACGTGGAGGAAACAGTTTTTATTATCACTTTAAATGTGTTTTATCAGTCTGCAGGCTGGTCAGCTGACTCTGCAGGTGATAGAGGAGCTGATCATGTGACCTCCACCTGCAGATCATCATCATATTATTAGACAGTAAACCTCGTTAAGGCTTTTAATGGATCATCTGCAGGCTGAAACTTTAATGGAGAACAACCCCTTAAAAAGTAAAACGTTACAACTTTCGCTTTGATTAAAAATGGATTGAAGCATGTTTAAAGTCTAAAACCCACACCGTTCGGATTAGTTTATCATTTCATACATGTAGAGATCGGTTGGCGTTAGAAAGCAGGCCACCCTGAAGGAGAAACAGCAGCAGTGGTTGCAGGATGTGGTGGGAAAGATCGTGTGATAGAAGCTGGTTTCAGCCTCTGAAGGAGACCAGCAGGGCCAACAATGGCTCGGAGGCCCCCAGAGGACCCCGAATGGCTCCATTAACCAGGGAGAGGCACTTCCTCTCCTCCGTCAAAAACCCAGTTTTCCCCCTAAAACTTCTCCTCTCTCTGCATCTGTTTCTTTCATTTGCCGGCGTGCTGACGGATTTAGAGGCTGATTGAAATAATAGGGTTTGTGCTCGCAGCTCCCCGGTCCGCGGCGGTGCGCTGCTGCGACGGACGGGGAGCGGCGCCGCCTCAACGCAGGAAGTTCACATTGTGTTTCAGAAGAATGGCAGCACCAGTGGTGATCGCCATCGCGGCCCGCCATCGTTCCTCCTCCAGTCAGCTGGAAGAAGACTGAAAGCTGCTCACGCTCCTCGGTCCACACTGAAACAGCTATAATATGTATAATAAACACTGGATGGGTGGTGATGAACTCAGCTTCAGATATTCATGTTCAGCCTCTGGATGAATTAGAATAGCTTAACGGAGTAGTGGACTATTTCTTCACTGGGACCAGTAAGTCTCTGTAAGACATGACATTCATATTCTGCATCACATGATGTCCATCCAGCGCCAACTCGCTTGGTCAGGACCCCTCGGTCATACACCGGGTCCCTTTAGGGTCATTTTTCAACATGCAGAGTGGTCCGTTAGACGTGTTGATCAAACAAACCCACCTGGTTAGATTCAGGAGAAGATTTGGGTTTTAGTACGTTTGTTATGCAACTTAAAAAAAATCAACGTTGACTTTTGGTTTCACACGATCAGTTGTCTCCTGGTGAAAGTCCCGTGTTTGTTTGACCCGTCCACCATGTATTTAACCCACGTAACCATGAAGTATAAAGAGCGACAAACGCTGCGTAATGAGGAGGTCGGTGTGGATGGGCGGGTCTAAAAACACCAGACCTTCACCAGGAGACCACTATTGGTGCCCCGTGTGAGGCCAGAAGTCAACGTTGATTTAACTTACGTTACTTCCAGTGTTATTTCAACCCAAACCACCATCTTTTACTAAACCTAACTAAGTAGTTTTGTTGCCTAAACCTAACAAAGTCGATATGTTCCTTAACCTAAGTAGTTTTAATTTCAAAAGACTGTGGTGGAAATTGACGCGTGTGTCGCGTGCTGCTGGACATTCGTAGGAAAAAGCACGAAAAATGAGGAATAACTTGTCACTTCTTCGTTATCAATATGAACCGTTGAGGAGACGTTGGAAACAGATTTGACTGAAGAACTTTTCTGTTTCATAATCTGCTCCAGAGAAAGACTCCGTGAATCCATCAATCAAACGTCTGCAGAGTGACGGTGGAGAGAAACGGTCACAGCTGGATCTCTGCTCCTCCGTCTCAGGATGGTTTCTCTGCATCGTTCCATCCTTGTTCCTTCATAGAAGCAGCTGTGTTTGTGCAGCCTGTCTCGGTGTTTAGTGGGTCAGGAGGATCTTCTTCCATTAGCAGCTCATTCCAGCTTGTTTGGGTGTCCTCTCTCTCTCTCTCTCTCTCTCTCTCTCTCTCTCTCTCTCTCTAAAGTCTAATATCCGCTTTGCTATATTTTTGCTGCTCTGTTATTTTTACCCCGCCTCACCATCTGCTGTCGAGGACAGTAGTTAGGTGTCCCTGGTCTGAAAGGTATTTCCTGATTCTGTTATTTTACCACATTTTTTAAAGAGACTGGATATCCTCTTTTCATGTCTCTGTGTTTTATTTAGACAGGAGGAGGGTTGTTGAGAGGTTTAAACACAGACACGCCGAACACGGAACGCTCTCTGAAACACAACATCTCACTGTGAACTTGTTGAACTGTTGTTCTTTGTGTTTGTGTCCGAGAGACACACGAGGAGCCGGTGGAAGCTCTGAAGCTCTGAAGCTTAATGCAGAACAGATGCTGCTTGAATCCAAACAACATGAAGCTCCGTCTGCGCCGTATGTGGCGACGGGGTCACGTGACATCATGTATACATTCAGCGCTGTGATCCTGTCGGCGCTGCAGCGACTCTTACAGATGTTGTGATGGTTTAACTCTCCGACAGGAAGCAGCAGCTGGATTCATCTGAACAAACAGAAGAAGAAGAAGAAGAAGAAGAAGAAGAAGGAGAAGAAGGAGAAGGTAGTGAGCACGAGCAGTGACAGCCACCACGGCAAGAAAGACAGAGAAGAGCGCCGCCTACAGGAAGTCAACAGAAAAAAGAATGATTCATAATGTCACCTTAAATATGATGAGCTCTCTGTTCAGTATTAATGTGTTCACAGAGCAGATGTTTGCGTCTCATGTGTTCAGGGGTCGGTTGCACAAAGTTACGATTTTCCTTAAAGTCTGAGTTAAGGTTTCCTTCAAATAAAATTGGTTGCACAAAACACCCTTAAGTCTTCTCCTTTAGGTTTTCTCCTTATCTTGGTTTTATATTTAAGGAGTTCCTTAAACCATTGCACAAAAGACTTTAGCAACCAAAGTAAGGAAAACAAAGTGTGAGGTGGAGAGAGGTCTCTGCAAGCAGCAGCTCTGGGTACAACGTTGGAGTCAGGACTGTGGTTCAGGTTCGGGTTCTGGTTCTGGTTCGGGTTCGGGTTCGGGTTCTGGTTCGGGTTCTGGTTCGGGTTCGGGTTCGGGTTCGGGTCTGTGAGTTTTGGGGATTGCATCGAACAGCAATACTTTTAAAAGTGCATGTTTCCAGCGAGACTTGCTCTGTGACCTTTTTCTGCGTTTAATCATATTTGATCTGAACTGTAGAACCATAATCACTCAGAGTTGTTTAATACATATCACATGACTCCTCTAAAATCCCCAAAGTGACGCTCGTGGCACGCTGACAGGTGTGCGCTTCGAGTCCTTTTACTTCCTCCATTTTGCTGAGTGTCATTTTGTCACTAGTGTGTAGTTGGGAAAATCAAAATGGTGGCTTAAGTTATTAAAACTGAGCAGCTTTAATCATTGGCTGCTGAAATTCAAGGTTGGAGGAGCAGCGGAGGATTAATGTCCTTTAAAGCACAAAGCTTCTCTCTCTCTCTCTCTCTCTCTCTCTCTCTCTCTCTCTCTCTCTCTCTGATCCTCTCATTTCATCTCTCTGCTGTCTTTTTCTCTCTCTCTCTCTCTCCCTCCCTCTCTCTCTCTCTCCCTCTCTCTCTCTCTCTCTCTCTCCAGCCAGCTGTCCATCTCTCCTCCATCATCACGCTCTCTCCTCTCTTCCCCGTATCTCCTCTCTGCTCTCTCTTTTTGCCGACTGTCCCGTCACCTCTGTGGACCCGGGGCGAGATATGAAGCGGCGCCATGGGTTTCATGGAATTCTACCTGGAGATTGACCCGGTCACCCTGAACCTCATCATCCTGGTCGCCAGCTATGTCATCCTGCTCCTGGTCTTCCTCATCTCCTGCATCCTGTACGACTGCCGGGGCAAAGACCCCACCAAGGAGTACGCCCCGGACAACGCGCCGCCGCCGCCCAGCCAGTCGCCCATACGCCTGGTGGTCATGCAGAACTCGCCCGCCTCGTCCCGCTACGAGCCCAACAACACGGCCGGCCACGGCGAGCTGCTGACGCCGGACCTGAGCCGGGACAGAGGAGAGAGGGAGAAGAGGAGTACTCTGGTCTGAGGGAGAGGAAGAGGAGGAGGAGGAGGAGGAGGAAGGACAACCATGAAGTGCTGTTGGATCACTTTGTTCACTGTTTTTAGTTCTGGACTCTTTATTTTACTTTTTAACATCTGGATGGCGTTGAAGGGCTGCTGAGGTAAGCAGAACCTGAACCTGAACCTGAACCCGAACCTGAACCCGAACCTGAACCTGAACCCGAATCTGAACCTGAATCTGAACCTGAACCTGAACCTGAACCTGAACCTGAACCCGAACCTGAACCTGAACCCGAATCTGAACCTGAACCTGAACCTGAACCCGAACCCGAACCCGAACCCGAACCCGAATCTGAACCTGAACCTGAACCTGAACCTGAACCTGAACCCGAACCCGAACCCGAACCCGAATCTGAACCTGAATCTGAACCTGAATCTGAACCTGAATCTGAACCTGAACCTGAACCTGAACCTGAACCTCCCACTTCCTACAAATGAGCAAACATCAGTAATGATTCCCCCGCAACAACGTCCTTCCATCCATCCTCTGTTTGCATGTCACACTTTCGTTTCCGGAGTAGAACTCAAAAACTATTCAACTTAGGAACTTCAGGATCTGGTCTGATTGACAGTCCAGATCTACTTTAGCTTATGAATATAGAGTGAATGTATTTATACTACGGCTGCCAAAGTTGATGCTATAATAACGTGTTAACGTAAATTTGTTTTAATGCTACAAATGTCTTTAACGCATTCCATCTTTCTGAGGTCGTAGCGGCTCAGTTTGAAAGCTGAGTGGAGATCCTGGTGTCATAGTGAACTATAAACCTGATGGATCCATCGGTACCAACCAGGTCAGACCAGCTGGTCATGAAGAGGTTAAATAAC
>CAKAOH010015064.1:783-29546 GCA_916701665.1 Sebastiscus tertius | reverse complement strand
GAGAGAGAGAGAGAGAGAGAGAGAGAGAGAGAGAGAGGCTAGTCTGTCTATGCATGCTTTCATCATATTGAATGAGATGTCAATATCCATGGTACCATAGGTATAGCTACTATATCATAATAAATCTTTCATTTTGTTGTTGCAGCCATGCAGAGTCCCCGCAAGCAATTATAAACAAATGTTCCACCTAACTTTCCTGTGTGAAGGTAAGATATTGAAATTTATATTAAAGCAGAACCTGTTCTTATGAGTTTGCACAATTGAAACATTGTGGTAAAAGATATAAAGTAGTAAAACGAAATGGATACGTGCAGTAGAGGAACGAAGCCAAAGGGGCTTACACAAACCTAAAAAAATCTAAAATTCATTCAGGTGTAAATAAACTAAAGAATAAAAGTTGTTCTCCATCTTTGATCCTGTTCTTCTTTTCTCTGTTTGAGACGCTGAGTCATAGAAATAAAAAAAAACCACTAGGTTTTTCTCAATTTGAGAGAAATTAATCCGCACCTGTCTTACAAACATCTGCTCAGACTCTGCATGCATTCATATCACCTCTATGTGTCACTTTTTGTGGTGCAATTTACAAGTAGACACACCACTTCTTGCTAAAACTAACAGGAGACTATGGTGTAACAAAAAGATCTAAACAATGAAACATTTTTAGTCCCTTCAGTTTGGAGTTAATGTATTCTTTGTCAAACTGAGCTTTATTTAGTCAAAACACTTAATACGTCACACTCAACTCGTGTTGAGTGTGAGAAAGTCCTCGACAATGTGTTCTTCCTGTCATGTCATATAGTTTTGCCATGCATATTTATACTGTGGAAGCTGGTGAGAGGCTTGCTTATATGAATACATAAGAGAGCAGCAGAAGTGTCCTGTACGTTGTCGAAATGTGTGCTACGGCAAGTGTGATGTTTAAAGTTTCATGAGACGGGCTCGGGTTTGATTCATATTGCTTGAATATTGGATCAGACAAGCAAAAGAAACAACCACTGTGGGAAAAACGGAACAATCGTAATGTGTCAAAATCAACAAGCTCATCCCATAAGCGTAATCACTCGGTTAGGGCTCGTACAGGGCACCGGTAAACACCGTACACCACTTAGAGAGTATTTCAGCAGGCTCAGTGCGTCCTCAGAGTCAGACTACAGCAGAATCAGTCATTTGGACATGATGCCTATCCACAGCTCTCTGCTGCCAACATTGCTCTGTCATGCGAAGTGGCGTCGAGACTTTTTTAAAATGGAGGCTTAAAAGGTGCAAAATAATACAAACTGCAATAGAACAAGCATAAATCACCTGTGCCCTTTAGCTTTCAAAATCTAATTTGTGAAAATGCATTTGCATGTGTACTTCGGTGGCAATGCTGCGGTTAGATGAGGAGTCGAATTATCTTTTTTAATAAACAAACAAGGTCTGTAATGTGTTTGAGCTGAGTGGGCACATATAAAGTGCTCCTGGAAGAAGAAATCGTGTATCTCCCGTTGAGGCTAAATAAAATCAAATAAAAAAAAGTGTGGCAGGTTATGTATATAGCAGAATATATAGCAGTTTTATTATGTACCGACGTGCCACCAGCACCGCCTCTCACACCACTTCGTCTTTGCTCCTTGTCTCCTGTGCACCTACTCGTATTATGAACAGAGCTCAGAGGGTTCACTGAAGATCACATCTGAAAGAGAAGCCACTGGTGCATACGCTATCGGGCCGCTCCATGTGTGTGGTGATGTGGCATTTGAAAAAAAAAAAAAAAAAAGACGAGCTTGCGTGTTAAAAAAAAGAGGTTGAGTGGGGTTGGGGGGGGCAGTCGAGCGACAAAAAGTACGCCGGCGTACCGTGCGCCAACAAAGTGCCTTGCGCCTGGTGTGGGGAGGGAGATGCGACCTGTCACAGAGTGAGGGGGCTGGCTGAATGACTTCACATCACCCTTTCAGCTTCAGCAACTTCCCATTTATATTGTAATGCAAATCCATGGCCTGTCCCAGATGGTGCTTTTCCAGCATCGTGGGTGCATAGAAATATGATTATTTATCCCGAGCACTCCTAAAGTCTTTAATGCACCCTCCTCCGTCTGCTTCTATCCCCTCCTTCCACCGGCGACGGTTTAAAGTCTGTGCAGTCTGATGTGTCTCTCCCTAATGGTAAAGCAGGAAAAGAATAGACGGTAAATTTGCGGGAGAATTTAACAAGGGAGTATCTAAGAGATTACAGACAAGCAGGAGAGAAACAAACCTAAGTGCATAAGTCGAGGAAAGAGGGATAGAGAAAAAAAAAACCTCAGGTAGATAATTTTCTTGGCTGAATGTTAGGCTAAGAGCAGCAATTCTCATGACTCAAAAATGCTTTTAATCACCTCTGCTGAGCAAAATATAGCCTAGTCCACAAGACCATATCAGTACTGAACATCATGTTCCTGAAAGCACTGAATAAATTCGCCCATCTCGGCCTGTGTGGGACATGGAGACAGCCTTTTTGTTTGCTGCATACATCAAACAGCTCAGTTTTCAGATGTTATACGATTGGACAGCATTTTGGAGCTGTTTTAAAGATATGACTGAAGTGTAACAATAGGTAATGGGACTTCAAGGAAAAGTATATTCCACCGAGCTGAGAGTTGTAAATGTGCCGCCTTGGCATGTAGTTTTGATCCCCCCTAAAAATCATTTACAAGTCCATTTTCAGACTTTTTAACGTGACAGCACTTTGTAGTCGTACTTGATAGGATCATCTGAGCGAGGTTATGCACAATAGCATAAACAGCATAGCTGGAGGTTTCTGTGAGTGAAACAGGCGCATCCCGAGGGACCGAGTGTGCTGCAACCAGCTGTGTGCTATAAGTCGCTCTGTTATTGTCAGCATTTCTATACTTTCATCATAATCCCTTCACCAATCTGCCGCCTGCCTCAGAAGCATTTAGGTACTTGACACTTCCTACACGGAGTAATTAAAATCAGATCAACCCACCTCTTTGTATTATATACTATGCATGACAAATATTTCCATCTCTAACTTCAGTTGCCATGACGCAAAGTTTGGGCGAAGGAAAGAAAAGAGTATCATTGAATCACAAGGATTACTTGAAGATGAAGTCTTGCAGTAAAAGTGCAGCATGAGTCATTTTCAAAAAATGTTGAAATGTTTCAATTGAAAAAAGGGAATAAAAGTGTATTTTTGTGTCTACTGCTTTGTCCCACAATCTTAGAAGGTCAGTTCACCCTGAGGGTGTAACACAAAGCTACTATCCATGTCTGTCTCTCTGTTCATGCCACAAAAATATCTGTAATTGTATCTGAATTTATTCATTGCGTATTCTTCATTTTCTGCATTAACTTATTTTCTACTGCCATTTCTACTCCTTTTATTACATGACTTTGTTGAATACGCGATTCTGATTGATCAATTATGGCGTTCTATGGTCTGTTATTTCTTTATAGCAGACCGTTGCTATGTATAACAGACCATTGCTATGTATAACAGACAGTTGCTATGTATAACAGACCGTTGCTATGTATAACAGACCGTTGCTATGGGCCCAGTTCTGATGTCGGACTCTGGCGGACCATTTTTGTGTCAAATTATTGATTTCTTAAGTAAGTAGCCGTGTAATAAGTGGGATAATGTACAGCTAGCGGGTCATTGTTGTGAAATAAACCCCTTCAGTCGGGGTTTCTTTCACAAAAATGACCCGCTAGCTGTACATTATCCCTTACATACAAATAAATAAGTTCATATGCCAACAAAATATCATATTTTAGCCATGTATCAGGCTGTGTATTGGCAAGAATCTGGCGATGTAACACGTATCATGACACAGGGATCACGATTCAATATATTGCGATATATTGCGATACTGTGAGCAAGGTGACAATATTGATATTTTTTAAATCTAATTTTAGGAAAACTGCCATCGCATAAAGAACACACCGCCATATACATAACATCTGAGTACAAAAAATTAACTCTTTTATACAATCAGAACAGTGTGATCTGCATTTGCATTTATCACAGTCCCTCCAACATCCAACATCATAGCACTACTTTGAGAGGGCACATACACTGTAAGGGCACATATCTTTGCAAATGAAATAAAGTATTGACTGAGTTAATCTCTGCATGTAAACTATTCATTAAAAATCAATTCAGTGGTTTTTTTTTAATTAATACCATATACAAAAATATAATATTGAGATACTCAATATTTTCAATATTTTCTTTCACCCCCTAAATAAGAGGTTGGTAAGAATTTAATTGGCAAAAAATCCTTTAAAAAAAAAAACAGAGATTATGTATGTAATGATGTGTCTGTGAACAATGAGGAAACGCTTAAAATCTGGCAAGCTCTTCTGACCATTTGCATGCACTTTTGAGAAGCTCCCTAACTTCAGCGTCTCAGTTTCCCATCCTTTGTCATGTTGCGCACAATGTTAAGCTGCCGTCAGACCGAAATCCACCTGGAAAAGCTTTCTCACGTGGTGTGGCCAGAAGCAGGTGGACAGGAAATAGCGTGGGTGGATTTATCAATATAAACTGCGGGAGCTACAGTAGCATGGTTAGTGTGCTCCAGTAACAACAGCAGTCCACCACAAAGTAGCTATTTATAGCGTTTTATCGAACATTTTACCATCAATAACCTCTTGTCACCGTCTTTGCACTCACTACAATCAGCATCCCTTCTTCTCTTCTGCTTGTATTATTTCACTGTGCAGTTAAAAAACAAGAATATGAACAAATGAATGTTTCCTCTGTCAAACAGGCTGAACATTGGAGAGCCTTGAGAGTTTGTGTGTCCTGCAGGAAGTGAAGGAGGTGGGTCAATACACGTCCGGAAGCAAACAGATAATAGAAAATAATGGGAAGTGAATTTCAATCCGACTGCGCCACATTACGAGCTGCAAAAAATGCAGATTTTTTTTGTATCTGTTCAGGATGCATTATCTGCATAATTCATTTTGTTTCGACCCCTAGTTCACCCAAATCACAAAAACACATTTTCTCGCTCTTAGTGGTGTCTAGCCGTTCAGATAGTTTAGTTTTAGGTTTCAGATGTTTGCTGCTGAAACTTCTGTTATGACCTCAATATGATGGAGGTGAACAGAATTTTGTTTTTTGCTCCTCAAAGCATTAAAAGAAAACTTAAATTTGAAAAACTCAACTTTTCAAAGGCAACATCCTGATTACTGAGGATCATCCAAAACCCTCGCCATCGACAGTTTTCCTTGCGGCTATTTCTTGAGCGAGAAAGTCTCCCCGATGAAAACTGTTCACAGCTGGATCTATGCGTGTGCTTTACTGGTTCCTCATGTCATAAATAAAGCATTATATTTAGGGGATTTAAAGCTGCAGTGGGTAGAATTGGAGCAAATATGATTTTAAAAAGTTACTTTTATATAACGGTCACTATATCCTGACAGTATAGTGCATGAGACAGATAATAAAAAAAAAATCATGTGCCTCTGTGTCCTCCGGTGCTCCTAATGGCATCTGCAATATTTCACATGCGGGAGGAAAACGACCAATCAGAGCCGAGCTGGAGCCTGCCGTCTCTGAGCAGCTGTCAATCACTCGCAAACGCCGATGAAACGGTCAAACTAGACAGCGCTGATCAAATATGAATCAATATTCTGTTACTGTAATGCCTATTTCGTGCATAAAACGTTTTCAGAAACATCTTGTAGTGTACTGTCTAGCTGTAAAATGAGAAAGTTGCTCCGTTGAATGAACAGCCAATAGGAACGCTCTCTCTCTGAAATGACCTGTGATTGGCCAAAGTCTCCCATCACGGGCTAGATTTTTTTAAAGCCTGAAAACGGAGCCATGAGGAGGTGCAGAAGTCTAGTTTTCTCTCAGAACACTTGAATTACAATATGCTGAAAGGTTATTATGGGATTTTTGCGGTTTTTATGGCGTTCATCTGTTGCCATGTGAACTATATGAGTCATTCAACCATTAACAGCCTTTTATTCACCGAGTGACGTAGCCAACATGTTGACACCACAGAGATTTTAACAGTTTCTGTACATCTGCAATGCAGCTGGCTTATTTCAATAACAAACATGCCTTTATTTTTCTCAAGCTTTCCAAATAGAGCAAATTAAAAGCAATCTAACTTTGAGCAAATGTAAATGGCTTAATGGAGCTATCCCCTGTAATTGCTCCACTCAGTCAAGCATTCATTAAGTTCTGGGGAGGTTGGCTACTCAGTACTGTTTATACATAAAGCTCAACAGATTTTCTGCCCAAATAACTTTCACTTCAGATTTAGGGCTGCAACTAACAATTATTTTCATTGTCGATTATTCTCTCGATTAATTTGGTCTTTAAAATTACAGAAAATGGTGAAAAATGTCGATCGGTGTTTCCCAAAGCCCAAGATGACGTCCTCAAATGTCTTGTTTTGTCCACAACTCAAAGATATTCAGTTTTCTGTCACAGAGGAGTAAAGAAACCAGAAAATAATCACATTTGAGAAGCTGGAATGAGATAATTTTGCCTTTTTTTCTTAAAAATGACTCAACCCGATTAATGGATTTTCAAAATAGTTGATTAATTTAATAGTTGACAACTAATCAATTCATTGTTGCAGCTCTATTCAGATTCTCACTGTTTTATTTCATCGTACTGTGGAGCCACACAACATACAAACATGCAACCTCTTTGAAGGGCACCTGCCGTTCATTTTCTCCACTGATCTGTCACTCGTTATTTTAACTTTCTCAGCTCAGCCCGGACAGTGAACAGCAGGTATTCATGGTTTCATTGACCCTTGCTGGAGTTGCAATCATAGAGCAATCCAAACAGGGTTCAGACACACTAACACATGTCCAAATGTTCCCAAAGAGAGAACAAAATGAAGGCAAACTGACAGTCACGATAACTTCAACACGGAGGAATATGTGGTGAATTTCATCACTTCTGAAAGCACAAGCAATCAAATCCATTTCAGCCCCTTTTCACATACCTGACCACAATACAAATTGCTGAATAAAACACTGCGAAACAGCTTCAGCTGAAATCACAAGCTCTCTTGCCGATTAGGCCTTTGTTTTGTGTTTTACTTTCTAAAAAACAATTGCTTGTTTTTCGCGAGAGGCAAGACAAAAACAAATATCTTTATTCAATGATCGGGCCATCGAGAGATTATTGTGTTCGTGCACGTCTGGCCTGTTGTCATTCCACATCCCTCTCCAAACAGTTTACCTGCCCACACAAAGAGCAGTAGTTGGCCATAAGCCTGGATGGTCCCCATAGTTTCATGTTGTTCACCATCTGTGCTCAAGGCAAAACCTCGCTACGGCCATTATAGTGAAGGGCCAATGAAAGAGATGAGCCTGGGGGGTGACTGGGAGGTTAATGCAGCGGCTACTCTGCACTGCACATTTAGAGAGGAAGACGGACAGAAAGCTGAAGTTTGTAGAAAGGACAATGGTAGTGGAGTGTGTGGAGGTAGCAACTGACCATTCATTAATCCCCCCCCCCTTTAGTTACTGTTGCTATGCCTGTCAAGCTTTGTGTTCTGGCCCGACGCGGAGGCGGTTTACAACGATATCAGTGGCAGAATCACCCCTCAAAAAATTTGTTAGATGACTAGGGATGTAAGAAAATATCAATACACACAGTATCGCAATATTATGTTGTCCGATACTAGTATATTAGTTTTAAAGCTAGATGAAGTTACTAGCATTCTATGAAACTAGAAAACCTAAAGAATCCATTGGTACCAAGCATGTCATACTAACTTGTCGGGAAGGAGGCTAAATAACGCTCCAAAGTTACGCAAAATTTTGGTGAGGAAAAACTGTCATGGGGATTTTCATAGGGGTGCCTTGACCTCTGACCTCAAGAATGAAAAGGCCAATAAATCCCCCAAAAACATATGTTTGTAGAAGTATTTTTCCCCTTTACTGGCAGTATCTAGCCAGCCAGCCGGGTAGTTTTGAGATATCCTCTGCTGACACTTTTGTCACCACTCCTCTATGTGGAGGTGGTTGAAATTTGGATTTGTGGTGCTCAAAAACTCACAAAATGACATTTGAAAAAGTCAACAGCAATGTGTCTTTCCACGAGCGATGTCTCAGTTACTCTGGATGATCTGCAGACATCTCAGGTTTAACTTGAGCATACAGTCCCAATGAAAGCTGTTGACAGTGAGGAATGGAAGATTTAGGTGTAATAATCATTTAACACTGGAGGGCAAGAAGGCAGCACACATGGTACCAACCATGTCATACTAGCTTGTAGTGAAGGAGGTTAAATAACGATCCAAAAGGTCATGGCCATTTTCAAAGGTGTCCCTTGACCTCTGACCTCAAGTTATGTGAATGAAAATGGGTTCTATGGATACCCACGAGTTTACAGTCCACCTTATGATAATCACATGCAGTTTGGGGCAAGTCATAGTCAAGTCAGCACACTGACACACTGACAGCTGTTGTTGCCTGTTGGGCTTCATTTTGCCATGTTGTGATTTGAGCATATTTTTTATGCTAAATGCAGAACCTGTGAGGGTTTCTGGACAATATTTGTCATTTTTTTGTGTTGTTAAATGATTTACAGTAATAAATCTACACATATATTTGCACAAAGCAAGCATATTTGCAGTCTGGGGCAAAAACCATACACTGTTTTTGCATGCAGTATAAATGTGTTATTTTTGTCTATTCAAAAATGGTGTATTTCTGGTGTGTTCTTTATACTATGACAGTTTTCCTACAATTAAAATTTTTAAAAAATCGCAATATATCACCTTGCTTACAGTATCGCAATATATCCCAATATATTGAATCGTTACCCCTATATACAAATCTTATTGCTAGATTCTTGCCGATACACAGCCCTAAAGACGACGTGACACGTCCTCAAAAATGTCGACACAAAGAGAGAAAGGTAATTCTACTATGAACAGAAACAAGATGCAGATGGCAGCATCCTCACCAGCTGATGATACACAGAAGACATGGAAATAAAGCAGCGTTGGTGTAGAGCCCTTGTATTATAGTGCAATATTATAAATAAAAATGTAATTGAAATGTCATTCCTTCGAACATAACCCTCGGGTGGTTTGAGGGTTTAATGTAGAAAATCATTCTTCTACAAGCAACACAGTCGTAAGATTTAATTTTTAATAACCGCGGCGTTTGGCAGAGGCAGACGTAGTGCTATCCAACCCAAGTTCGGCTGAAGTTGCTGGAGTCGAAACTTCCTCAAACCAAATAAAGAGCGGGACAGAGTTACTCTGCTGTTGCTAAACTCTGATATAGCACCTTAGCTCCCACGCAGTGGATGCTTTCTTAACGTAACCTGTAACTCTATAAAGCAGTTAGTTACTGGCATTGCACCTTGACGTCGTAAATAGTACTGTACAGTAGTAAGCTTGTTACAGACACATGGTTTAATCGATCCTTTACACTTTTGTGGTTGTGTTTTGGGCTGTGGAAAGATGATAAAAAAGACAACACCCTCCAAACTCTTTAAATGCTGAATATCTGTCTTACAGAAACATGTTCGAAGGCCTGTCGCGCCAATTTACGGCTTCTAAGCTATAATTGGACAATCGCTGTTCGGGCTGAGTCATCAATTGGTCAAAATATTAGGAAGAAGTTAAATTCTACCAATACACCAGGAAATAGCTAGAAACACTGTATGAGATCAGTGAAGACAGACTGAGAGGCAGCCTGAAGACTAACAACTAAATAAAGATACCAATGTAACATAATAATCCCCAAACACAACAAAACAAACCTAAATCCATAGTAGGCCGACGCCTGCAGCGTTTGACCACAGTTGTTTTCTTTATTTTGGTAGGTGTGATCACCCAAAAGCCCAAGCAGAGTGAGCTCATGGTGCGTCCGCTCAACGACAGGAAGTGCAGCATCACCATCTATAGGCCGGAGCTGCGACGGCACCCTTTCCGGAGCTGCAACAACAGCTGCCTTTTACACAGTGCCTGCTCACCCTGCAGAGACACACATCGTGCCTACAAACACCACTTTCAGAATCAATTACTCACACACCACAGGTCACAGAACAGTTCATTACTGTTCAATTACCAGTGAATGTTCAATAGTGAGCCCATTACCGGGGAAAAGTTTCAACTCCAGTGCCAAGACAACAGGAGAACAAGTATGACATTTTAATGATACTGTTAAATATGAGCAAGAGATGAGTACAAACAAATAAATTAAAGCAGATTATGATGAGCTGTATCAAATGAAATAAAGAGGGAAAAAAACGCAAGTTTCGACATCAGTGTAACTACGATGAAGCTGGCTTCTAATTGTATTGATCAACTGTATCCCATTAACCTGATTTATCTCGCTGATATCCATAATATCATTATGAGCCCTGTTAATGCCGTTTTACCAGCACACTATCTATTTAAAAACTGGAAATGCTGCATGTTTCTCCCCACTGATTCATACAGGTAGTTCACTTCTGCATTCCCGTCGATTGCGATTCACTTGAGCGACAGTCTGCGGCGGTTAAAGTCTCGGCTGTAGCTAATTAGGTCACACTTGACACACCTTTTCACGTCTTTTCTCCCTGGCAATTATTCTAGCAGAACACACTTCTGGTAAATAGAAAGTTTACCCCTCCACTTCTTCCACATTTAATGTTTTCTTTCCTTCACTTTCGGCAGATTTCTTTCTTCATTCCCCCTCAATTCCCCAGATTCCCCAGATTCTGCCTCCCAAGTGGGAAACCACAGCACTTGCTTTAAGTTTCATCAGATGGAATTTGACTAGGTGGCAAGAACATGAAAGAAAAGGACCGAAATGACAAAAACACTTCCGAGCTGAGCAATCACCGTGCCACCGTTAGTTGATCAACATCCCTGCAAATTAATGTTCTACAATGTTTAGACCTCTCGTGGTGTTTACAGAAAACACAGAGCAGTCGATCACAAAATCAATTAATTTTCGTTCAACTTCAACAAGGAATTCAAAAGAAAAATTGCTTTTCTGAGATTTTCTGAGAACATATTGTATTTTCTCTTTTTATGTTTTTCCATTCAACACATCAAACTATCTCTGGCTGGCAATGAAAATATTTTGCTTTTGGAAGGAAATCGCAAATTTTCTCCAAAAGGTTTATTTGTTCAATAGAAAAACAGACGGTGGAGTCTGGCTACGAAAGGATATATAAAGGTAAAAGTAACACTTAAAAAACACATGTGGCAGACACTGTTCCTTTGTGAAGGGTCTCAAATTAAAAACAATGCATTGTACTATATACATTTTGCCAATATTGAGTATGTTGTATGTATGTATGTATGTATGTATCTTAGACTTTTATATTGTCATTCTTTCCACTTTGCATTGCAACTGCTGCACGGCAATTTCCCCTCGGGATAAATCAAGTTTTATCTTATCTTAAAATCTTAATCTGCAAAGCAACAAGAAAGCTGTCGGATAAATGTAGACCAGTAAAAATAACAATATTTCCATCTGAAATGTGGTGGAATAGAAAGTAATATTGAAAGTATAAGGTAGTGGAAAATGAAAATACTCAAATAAAATATAAATACTTCTAAATTGTACTTAAGTTCAGTACTAGAGTAAGTGTACTTAATTACTTTCCACAACTGATTACGTGCATGTAATAGTAACAGCCTTATGACAGGATGCATTGTTTCACTAATGGCATAGTGAATAATACATAAACAGATCATATACATCACATTTCAAAAGGCCCCATTTTTTTGCGCTGACCCGGTGACTGAGGTGATATATCGTCTATCTGATGTTGGTATTGTACGTTTCCATCATAAGGTCGGACACAAAGGCTTCGCTCACAACTTGAATGGATCCATTCAATCTTTTGAGGAAATGAGCTCCGATTACAAAGACTCAGGGAAACCTTTGGCTGCACTTAATAATGACCTGTAATTAATTCTCATTATGTCTGAAATGCACCACTGTACTCAAATGAGCAGAGTCGATTCAATCTGACGGCCCTTTTTTTAATTCAGCCATTACAGGGAAACAACTGCTGTATTATGGACCTGAAAATTATTAGAATAATAAAGACTTTAAGGGGCAATTTACATAAATCCCCAAAAAACATATGTTTGTAGAAGTATTTTTCCCCTTTACTGGCAGTATCTAGCCAGCCAGCCGGGTAGTTTTGAGATATCCTCTGCTGACACTTTTGTCACCACTCCTCTATGTGGAGGTGGTTGAAATTTGGATTTGTGGTGCTCAAAAACTCACAAAATGACATTTGAAAAAGTCAACAGCAATGTGTCTTTCCACGAGCGATGTCTCAGTTACTCTGGATGATCTGCAGACATCTCAGGTTTAACTTGAACATATAGTCCCAATGAAGCTGGACAGTGAGGATGGCTGGATACGAAGGGAAACTGGCAAAATGTGTTTTATGATTTAGGTGTAATAATCGTTTAACACTGGAGGGCAAGAAGGCAGCACACATGGTACCAACCATGTCATACTAGCTTGTAGCGAAGGAGGTTAAATAACGCTCCAAACTTGTGCGAAATTTTGGCGAGGAAAAACGGTCATGTCCATTTTCAAAGAGGTCCCTTGACCTCTGACCTCAAGATATGTGGATGAAAATGGGTTCTATGGGTACCCACGAGTCTCCCCTTTACAGACATGCCCACTTTATGATAATCACATGCAGTTTGGGGCAAGTCATAGTCAAGTCAGCACACTGACACACTGACAGCTGTTGTTGCCTGTTGGGCTTTCATTTTGCCATGTTATGATTTGAGCATATTTCTTATGCTAAATGCAGAACCTGTGAGTTTTTGGACAATATTTCTCATTGTTTGTTGTTATTAAATGATTTCCAATAATAAATATATACATACATTTGCATAAAGCAGCATATTTGCCCACTCCCATGTTGATAAGAGTATTAAATACTTGATAAATCTCCCTTTAAGGTACATTTTGAACAGATGCAAAATGTGTGATTAATTTGCGATTAATTGTGATTCAATATTTTAATCAATTGACAGCCCTAGTTTAAATACAACATGCCAGTGAGCATGTAGTGAGGAAAGCTTGCTGTGTGAACGGTGTTGAGAAATACGTATCAGCTAAACTGTTTTACAGGGTGACAAGTTCCTCTTTTAAGAGGTTGAGTCAATCACACATACACCACCTTGCTTCCGTAAATAGGCTGCTTACTAACACACCAAATATGTATTTTAGTGCCAAGCTGTTTTAGGAAACTACTTTGCCTTTTTTTTTTTAACAATAAAACTTTATATTTGTGGAGGAACTATAGAAAAACACCAGCCTTATCTTTTAAAACGGACATACAGTATGCCCAATCTGCCTCTGAATCAACACCGACTAATCACGAGTGGTTAAATGTTTCTATCTTTTATCTCTGCTGCTGTGCAGCATACAGCTCTCAGATAGAGGAAGTTTTGATGGAGCCAAATTATCACTTCGACATTAATATGAGCGTTGTATTCTTCTGACAGTTGCTATTAGCTGCTATTGTTGCGGTGAAGAGAAGGATGACAGATCGGGCTCACGATAACCCTGTTATCAGAGCGATTAATGCAGTCGTTATGTAAAAATAATAATGCCTTTTATTTATCAAAGCAGAAATAACTCAAACAGGTTTGTTAGATGCTTACTCATTAAGATATTATGCACCAAAGATGCAAATAATGTGTATTAAAAGCAATCATATTTTAAAGAACTGTGAGAGAAAAAACAGCAACATGAATATATTGTGAGGCTGAAAGCCATAAATCACGCAGGAGACAATGAAAGTGTCAAAATGTTGAATTATTTCAGAGAACATTGCATGTTTGATCACGGCTTTGAATCTTCCATGAAAGCACATTTCCTTCTTCAAACGCTCCCTGCAGAGTGCGGCCTCACAGTGAAAATATAAGAGAGAAAGAGCGACAAGAGAAAGTTGGCTGGCAAGTAGCGGCTCCCCCGGCGTCTCTTCCAGCACACAGCCAAGATGGCCATATTGTGCCTCTAAACAAATCGAATGGTTGGCACTGTGACAAGCCAGCCTCTGTGGTGTTCAGATTCACCGAGTCAGCACGACTGAGCTCCTTCATTCCCAGGTCACTGCGTGCAGCCGCCAGCAGGGAGACTCAGTCGTGTTTACTCAACTGCTGTACGGCGGCTGTGTCATTAGTCTTTTGGCTGTCAGTTGAAAAAAAATAAAACAAGAAACATTGATTATGTTGTGCTAAGTTTTTAAACTAAATGCAGTCCATCTCCAGTTCTTTCCAATTAATTATGTTGTATTGTGACTAAAGATTCCTGCTGGGTTGAGGCTGAGCCTTATTTATGTATCATTTAAAGAATGGACGTCTATCCGCAGGCTTCGAGGGTTTCACTAAACACATCTCTCTGTAGCTCCACAGCACACAAACACACAGAAAACGCCTTGTTTTACACTACGGTACCAATCGCTATTAAAGCCCCTGTCCCTCCAGTGTATTTTGGCACTTCGATGATATTACATTTGAGTCATTTCCTGACTAAGTTGAACAGCCACACTGTTTGCCCAAATCTTTTTGATGAATAACTTAATTTTGTGCTCAAATTTGAAAAAAAAGAAGGTTGTTGGTAAAATGGGATAATATGACGTGTGACTATGATAGAAGCTGCAGGTCATACGTCATCCTCCAAGCTTGCGCAGGCGCACTCATGCTCATTTGCGTCCGAGCAGCGGCAAACCGATAAATCTGTTTATCTGTCAGTTTGTCTTTCTAGTGAGGATGACGATCTACTGTCTCTCTCACTTGTTCTCTTCTTTACCATATCCTCCTCCTCCTGGAGATAAATTAATGGAAAGCAGCCGATACCGGAGGTTTGCGGACCTCTAACAGGTCCGAAAACAACCGGAGAAACGATGTAATCCGGCACAAAACCAGAAACCAGAAAGCTCAAGTTGAATCAGCAGCTCTCTGACACCCTGTGAACATTTATTATACATTTTTACATTGGGTATTATGACTGTATATTTATTGTGTTGGATGCCATATAAAGAAGCTCACACTGTCACAGACATACACTATATATATATATATATATATATATATATATGGCTCCTCTCTCTGGGGCGATGAATGTCTCTATTTTTTTTACGACTGCACTGTAAAAGAAACATCTTTGTGACACACATCTACACAAACCGCATGCACACACCACGTACATACCGACACACTCGCACACAGACAAAGATTTGAAAGCCTCAGACGCACACATCCATTACCGACTTCCCAACAATAGCCCCTTTACAGGCAAATAAAGGGTATTAGTGTAAGAGCTGTAAAATCTGTCACACCTCCAGTTATAAATGTCAGACAGTCAAACTCTGAGGAAAAAGAAGAAGAAATATGTCCAACGGAAGATAAAAGAATCGATAAAAGGAAAGAGAGACAGTGAAAAGGGAGGGAGATTAGCCACAAACTGCTGTGTACTTACTGGGATGCAAGCAGGCTAATTGCTCAGAGACCAACATGAGGCACTGAAATGGGGAGCGTCAGCAGCGCTGATCGATTGGTAGAAGTCCTGTGTGTGTGTGTGTGTGTGTGTGTGTGGGGATGGGGGGGGGATACACACATGTGGCCTACAGGGATGATTCAACTATCAGATGACCAGCAGATGTTCACAGTGGAAGCAGTATTATGATCTTCCGCCGCATAAGTAAACGTAGCAATGACCAGGGTTGAAAGAGTACTATAATACTATAGTCAAGCATAAGTACTGTTATTTTAAAGGTATTTAAAGGGACTGTATGTAAGTTTTTACACGTATAAACATTTTTTAGCGTTTTTTTTTATTGCCAATGTGTGAACAGGTTGTAACCTAACCTAAAAAATACATTCTGCGACTTTCTGGGTTCCCTCTATCAGCCCATGGACTGTTTTTAATGTGAAGAATGCAGGTTGGTTTTTCTGGGAAAATCCAACGGATGTGACGTCATGCGTGCCTTTAGTCTCTAAAGCTAACAGTGTGCAACGATAGATAACGTTTCAATTTGAAATGGAGTCCGCTAACACCAACAAACGACCAGACACTAACACAAACTCCATGGAAGCACAAAATAAAAAAAAGTTAGATATAGTGAAGCCTGTCTTGCAAAACAGGAACGTGACCGACGACGGGGGGTAAAGTAGAATAAACATCGGCTGGTCCTTCGATTCATTGAAGGACCTTCGTTCGGTTTTGGGGATCAAAACGGACCCCGAGATGACAAAATTCCTATTGGACAGGTAAGCTAACATTACTGCCAAGCATATGAAATATATAGTGATATTGTGTCTAATGTTGCTTAATCAACATGATGCCTGTCAATCACGTTGAGTCTTGTGTGTGTGTCACCTTACTGCTCTGACCGATGGAGCTGATTGTCGTTGATTTAACGGCCACAGGTGTCACTGTTAACAAGCAATTTCTGATTCTTACATAGATTTAGGTGAAAGGAAAAAATAGGTCAGTTACATTGTAGCCTACTCTGAGTAAAAGTCACTAGGTTACTTTTTAAAAAGGGAAAGGAGTGGTGGAGTGATGGTAAAGAAAAAGATGATGATCATGATGTTATATGATAGACCTGTTAAATTAAGTGACACATTTAGGCTACAAACAAAGTGCATTAACATGTCAACACATCACAGCACAGAGCCCAACGTCAAAAAACAATGATCCTTTTTTAATAGAAGGCACTTTGCAACCTGTGCACACAACTGATTATCAATTATAAATATACAACCGGCCTCCTCGGTGTAGCCTCAATGGAATTAATCAGAAAAAAGCCAAAACTACAATAAATAAAAAAGAGCTGTGGGTGCAACAACAACAAGCATTATTGAGCCACATAAATTAAAATAACCTGACACCTTTTATTGAATCAACAGCATAGGCCTAATTAAACATCACCAAAGCAACAAGACATGTAAACAAGATAAACTCCACAGCAGCTACAGACACAAACACACATGTTACTGTAGCCTCCAGCAAGAGAAGAGCTGCACAGTCTTTGCACAGTTTAGTGGCAACCATCTGTACAGTCAGTTACAACCATCACAATACATGTGTTGTACTCACCTGTCTGAAGTCCTCCTCCATCAGCCCCAGATTCAACTTCTCTGCTCGTTCATCCTCAACAGAACCAGTCCACTCGACCTCCCTGTCCCAGTAGAACCAGTGAGTCCACTCATCCTCTCTAGTACCACTGTGCTCCTCGAAGATCCAAACATGTTGAGCCTCTGCAGTCACATCACAGATTAGATTCAAAAACAACAGAAAGGCCTCAGTGAAGGTAAAAGCTGCGAAAGCAGAAGTCACCGCTGGAGGATCCACAAGAACGTTTTAGCATGCTATAGCCAGCATGAAGCACCTGTTGGTGATGCGCAATATCGCACATGGAAGAAGTCTCCCATGCTTCTGGCCTCCCTCCAAAGCCACTCCCACAATTATCATACCAAGCGTAAACATGCCTATTGTTAGTACTCACAGCTGCCAGGCTAGAGCTCGTGGAGGACTCCGGTGACACGCAATGTTTTTTTACAGAGCATTTGATTTATTGATTGCTATCGGGATGTAAAATACGACAGTATTAGGGCCACATTGAGGGAAAATAAAATCTGAGATTTTATTATGAGAATAAAGTCATAACTTTAGGAGAAAAAAAAGTCGTAATATTACGAGAAAAAAGTCGTAACTTTACGAGAAAAAAAGTCGTTATTCTCGTAATATTATGACTTTTTTTCTCGTAAAATTACTACTTTATTCTTGTGATATTCCCACTTTTTTTCTCATAAATTGCAACTTTATTCTTGTAATATTATGACTTTTTCTCTCCTAAAATTACAACTTTATTCTCATAATACTACGACTTTTTTTCTTGTAAAATCACGACTTTATTCTTGTAATATTATGACTTTTTTCTTGCAAATTTATGGTTTTATTCACGTAGTTTTATGTCTTTTTTCTCGTAAAGTTATGACTTTATTCTTGAAATGTCCGATTTTTTTTCCTCAATGTGGCCCTTATACTCCGTAGTAGTAAAGAGAATCTCAACAAATTGAACAAAAATGTTTCTAAAATGCATTACCCACCCCAAATGGGCCCCTTTGTATTCCCTGTTGCAATGTTTGTTCATGCAGTATAGTTGACGAGACCTATTGAAGGAGGCTGGGTCTCGCTTCATCAACGTGTCATTCTTTGGGGTATAACACTTACAGTAAAATCTGCTCTACATTAACTGAAATTGAGCCAATCGCAACGCACGACCGCAGCTTCCGTTACACTGCGCAAGTGTTTTATCTCATACCCCGTGACCTGTGTCCGTCCGTGTCCCAGCCTCCTTCAACAGACCTTGGTAGCTGACAGCAAGTAAACTTGGACCAAAGCTGTTGCCCTAGCAACAGAACAGCAATGAAAAGCTCTATACTGAGGTCAGCTAGTAACTATTGGTGCCTACAAATGGCAAACAAACTCATAAGTGGAAAGTTTCTGAAAGCTCCGAGTTCATGAGTTGTGACGTGTTTGTTGATGTTGTCAGAAATGGCGGAGGCCATGGAAATTAATTTTTCGGTGCATAATAAGTTAATATATTGTAATTTTAGTTGTATATTGTTTTTCTTCGTAATTTTATAATAGGTCTGAGGAAAATGTTGATATTCCCGACGGCCTCATCATTGTCCTCTGTCATTGTGCTTTTGCATTTATACTGCATTATGTTACCTGCTTGCTAGCTTGCTGAATTGTTAGAATCAGTGGCTTCTAGACGCCGACAGTAACGTTAATATTGCCGTTGCGTAGCAGCGATGTTCTCAACCAACTTGAACACCAAGCGTATTATGTACACGACTTCCCACGTTGTAAACACAAGTTCACGAGTTTCATTTGAAGGAACCATATGGCTTACAAATAGGCTACATGTACTGTATGTGGACTAAAAAGTGCATTATTTCCCTCTGAAATGTCCCTTACAGGTAATGGAATAGAAGAATAAAGTGCATAAAACGGAAATACTCAATTAAAGTCCTGCAGTATTTGAGTAATTGTAGTTACTTTCCTCACCTGTGGATACTCCCTCCTCTGTTAGACACCAATTTGTGATGAGAAGATGATGTCCCAGTGATTATATAGATGATTATATCAGTTAAATTGATTACATGTCAATGGGGAAGCAGAAAATGTGAGCTGTCAGTGTCATTTGTTAACCACCGTGCAGTAGACAAAAAGAAACATCATTTACACTGCCACAATGAGCAATGAGTATTGGCTATAAAAGATTCCACTTGTCATCCTCAGCCACCTAATTCCATTTCACACACAGATCAGTTGTATCAGTGGCAGCTCGTCCTCATTTAAAACCATTAATGACTTTCCTGCAGAGAATTCAGCAGAATGGATGTGATTATTTTGTCCTCGCGTGTGTGTGTGTCCAATTTATTTGCTCACATATCAGTTTAAAGTAAGTGTTTAATTATTGTGCTGTTTGAGCCGCGCTACTGCGTGCTCTGTCAACATTTGCACTGAAATGAACAATGAACGATTTTGCATATAAAAAATCTCATATTGATATGGGGCCTCTTCTTTGGTAGCTGCTCAGAGAGATCCTAATTGTTATTCATCATCGTTTACCTCCATCTCATACTCGGATCAGAAGAGGATGGGGAGTTTGGGGGGGCGATGATGGCAAACAAGCTACAGCTGAGCAAACATAGGAGGCACATTGTGCAGCCATCTAGTGTGTCACTGCCTCCCTATGGTGACTACGAATACTGCATGGCTTGTGCATCGTCCTTCAATCCTCAACTCATTTTTAGCTCCTCTGACTCATGTGTACTTCTTCGACTTCTAAGATGAGTCAAGAGGAAAAGTAGTTTTCATTGCCAGTGGAAAACAAATCAGAGCATTATATCTGATGAGACCTGGTGGCCGTATTTATCAAACTTCTGAGAATTACACATAAAGAACAATTTAGGAGTAAAAAGGTTCTTGGCTGAGTCACAGCACATCTCTCTCACTCTCTCTTATTTGTCATGACTGCAGAGCCGAGTCAAGACGGTGCACAATAAGACACATCTATCAAGCAACTTACAGCAAAGTTTAGAAGGTAACTTTTAAGTAATCACACGATGAATCACATGAAGAAAATCAGCTCAAGTGCCGTCTTCTTTACGGTACATAAAATATGGTATAAAGTGCCCTCTATGGTGTCCTTCCAGTGGGAGAAAATATGAAGTGTCAATCCTATCTTTCCTATTACGGGTGTATTAATGGATTATCTGCATGGTTTACCTTTTTTTAAGGGGTAACAATCCCTTAAAGATTTTTTTTTTTCAATCAAATTCAGGGCTTCATACCAAAAGCTGTGTTGATGGATAAATATATAATATTATTCTGCTTTTGTTTCCCCAAAAGAACTTTTAATAATGTCATCAAGCATTCCTAAAACATCAGTGTGAAGTCCATCAGCAGCTGCTGACAGGTTAAAACTCTGCAGCTCTGCTATATTTCAGATGTGACTTGATAAAAATGCTTTTGCTCTTCATCCTAAAAGACGAACCAAGCCGTCAAGTCAGCTAGCTTGATGGGAATTTTGCTATCACTTTACATTATCTGCAGTGTTTCAGTCTGCAGGCTGTTCAGCGGACTCTGCAGGTGATGGAGGGAGTTCATCATGTGACCTTCACCTGCATATTATACAGTAAACCTGCCTTGTTAAGGCTTTTAAATGGATTATCTTCATGCATTATAGTTTAAATGGGTGGATAACATCCCTTAAAATGTAAAACCTTGCAACTTTCACCTTAATGGAGAATAGATTGAAGTATTTTTAAAAGTTTAAAACCCCTTAAAATGCACAAAATAACATTTGAGGTCATTGCATCTTAATTTGTGACTTAAATGACCTGGATTTTTCAATTAAGATGCAAATGTGAGGTTATTTAATGGATAAATGAATGGATTGTGTATGTAAGGGTCTTAATTGTTTACAGTTTAAGTTGTTTTTTTTTAAAAACCCTGAAAGATTTTGGTTTCTTCTGTCTTTTATTTTGACTTGAGCTTATCTTCCCTCATAAGGATTCATTTTTGGATTATCTGAATGATTTAAAAGGTTGTTAGGAGAAATAATCCCATAAAATGTAACAAATAATATTAAACCTCCTCCCAAATTTCACCTTAATTAAAAATTGATTCCGTTTTTAAAACGTAAAAACTTCTTAAAAAGTACGAAATGACATTAAAGGTCAGATTTTTGCTTTTATCTTTCACTTAAATCCAAATTTTGACTGTTTGCAGTGTGCATGCAGCACACGTTTACGTTTAATAATCAGTGTCATCAGACAATCAGACAGGAGTTTGTTGAGCCATCTTGCAGCCGTCGGGTGCCAAAAGGAACAGACGCTTTAAAATTGACCCATTATCTGTGTCAAATGAGATGCCTTTTGTCATCTCGAGACATATGCTATATAAGCGGGTATATATGCGGGGAAAAATAAACACAATCCCACACAGAAAAGTGTTGTCCATCGCATATGAAATACTTTCTATTTATTCACTGTTACAGGGAAAAGTAATACCAGGGGACATAAGGTGAATAACACGAGGCTTAATGCAACTCTCCAGCAGACCACATTTTTATATTTCCAATTAATTTGCAGTAGTCCTCAGAAGAGTGTAATTATCTCCTCTCCACAGAGTAGCAGCACCAGCTCCTCTCTATTTAGCTATCCCTTTCAAGATCATTCATTTTAGCAGGAGATGTAGCACTTTACTTTGATCCATGTCCTTGGGCATAAAAAAAAATCTCACAAAAGCTCAAATTGTTTGGGCTGATAATAAAATGGCTACATAAGATGAAGGGATTCTTCTGTCACCAGGGTGAATTTTCGTGGGTCTATGTTACGCTAATGTATGAGGAAAGAAAGATCATCTCTCTGTGTTTCTTCTGTCCACCAGCATGGATTATATCTCTTTGGATACAATGGAAAATGCTGCAATGATAATATCATCCTCATGCAGACAAACATGTGAAGTGTCCGTCCGTAGCACGCCATGCTGTGTAATTTCTGTTTAAGTCTCTGTGTTATAAAGGTTTCTGCTGTAATCCATCAATATAGACTAATTGTGTCCTGGTTTTGAGCCAATATTTTCTTTGCACCACTCAGGCAGTTGGTTTGATAACCGGTTCCCGGAAAATTAATATTTGAATCGATGTATTCAGTACGAACAATGAAGTCTAATTTGTATTAGAAATGATAGCTACAAATGTTGATTTGACAGATATTGATTATCTAATGAAATTATGGTGACAAGGCCGGTCAATGAGAAAAGGCTGTGTGGATAATGTAAGCATACGGTGCAGCAGTGCAC
Source organism: Sebastiscus tertius (assembly GCA_916701665.1). Classification (NCBI taxonomy): domain Eukaryota; kingdom Metazoa; phylum Chordata; class Actinopteri; order Perciformes; family Sebastidae; genus Sebastiscus; species Sebastiscus tertius. The sequence goes on along the minus strand of CAKAOH010015064.1, from coordinate 7,203 downwards.
TCAGAGAAATCCACTCCATCCAAAACATCTGTATTTAACTCTCTCATACCTGACAGCTAAGAGGATGTGAGTCCTCGACCACTGCCAATGAGATGATGTGTCACACTCAACTGAGAATGGGTTAAATTTAGGACTGCTCGATCAATACCTAAAATAGCCTATCGATACTAAGCCTTGTTTCGAGTATGGATAATAGTGTCACTAGGATCAATACCAAAGACGTTGATCATGTTAGATCACACTCTTAGTGCATGCACTCTCTGCTTCTCTGCTGATGCTGAACGTAGGCAGGCACGGTGCGATCACCTCCTTAGATATATGTGATTTACCATTAAAAATGTTTTATGTTTTAATGTGCATACATGCACGGCGAACAATAGTCAAAATAATTGTTTAATGTTTGGCAAATAATGAAAAAGTGTTCAGAAATAGCCTATAATGATGCATTCACTTCATGAAATATGACAGAATGATTTTTATTATTAAAAGCAGCAAAAGTACCGTCAGGATGGCTATTGTCAAATGATAACACGTGTCGTATGCTGTACAGAATGTAAAGCCCCTTGAGGCAAATTTGTGGTTTGTGGGCTATATTAATATGATTGACTTGCTTGTTCAGCCTGGTCCTGGACGAGAGATCAGTAGCCCAGAACCGACAAACCAAACACTGACTCTACATAGGGTCATTCACGTTTTTGCGTCGGTGTAGGCCTGTCAATTGACTAAAATATTGAATTGCGATTAATTGCATGATTGTCCATAGTTAATGGCGATCGCAATTAATCGCACATTTTTTCTATCTGTTCGAAATGTACAGTAGATGGAGATTTGTCAAGTATTTAATACTCTTATCAACATGGGAGTGGGCAAATATGCTTGTTTTATGCAATTGTATGTATATAATTATTATTGGAAATCAATTAACAACACAAAACAATGACAAATATTGTCTAGAAACCCTCACAGGTACTGCATTTAACATAAAATATATGCTCAAATCATAACATGGCAAACTGCAGCCCAATAGGCAACAACAGCTGTCAGTGTGTCAGTGTGCTGACTTGACTATGACTTGACCCAAACTGCATGTGATTATCATAAAGTGGGCATGTCTGTAAAGGGGAGACTCGTGGGTACCCATAGAACCCATTTTCATTCACATATCTTGAGGTCAGAGGTCAAGGGACCCCTTTGAAAATGGCCAAGCCAGTTTTTCCTCCACAAAATTTAGCATAAGTTTGGAGCGTTGTTTAACCTCCTTAGGTTTCTAGTTTCATATGATACGAGTATCTTCACTCTAGCTTTAAAGCTGAGCCCGCTACAACATAAACATCGCAAGTTGCGTTAATGCGTTAAATTAATTAGTGCCGTTAAAACAAATGTGCGACCAACAGGCCTCTGGCACCACGAGGTCCCAGGTTTAATGTTTCAATGTGCCAACAGACGATTGCAGGGAAAAACATACCTTCCATAAATTAGCAATTCCCACCCATGTTGCTATAATACTGTTCATTATGTCTGAATTAAATCATATCATCACAGATGAACACATGGATGAAATGGCTCACTGCTGTGTCATGGACATACATTGCCCTCTAGTGGCTCAGTGTTTCACATTAGTCTCTGTGACTTTCCTTTCCTAAAATTTGCCCATAGTGTTATCACCTGTAGAGGGCCCCCTTGTCAAAGTTATTGCATCTTAATTCTCTTCCCTTTTCTCTCTTATGAGATCATACAGAATGCTGAAAATCCTGTATATTTCAAACACTGTGAATACTTGTTGCACGCAGCGATGAATGGTTCAGAATCGGAGTGTGTGATGTGACAATGTAAGAAGAAGAGATGAAACATTTCCATCCCCACGCAGCCAGAGCAGATGGCATTTCATAACCAATCACCATTTCACATTCTATTGCCCAATCAGTTTTACATTTATATGTAAAGTAGCTTACTATTCCAGCAGATCAACAGATGGCTTGAATGCTTGGGGACTCTTATGTAAAGACTTCATGATTTCTGTTCCTCATTTCAAGCCGAAAACAGATTTTAAAAATAGAGATTGGAGGCAATGTGCAGACGCTAAGACGCACGAGGCGATTTTATTTTGTGACAGTAGAGAATGTGTGCTGTTTAATGACTTGAAATGTCGGGCGTTGCACTCGAGAAAGGAGGTGTTTTCTTCTTTCTGTTTATGGACATTTTATTATTTACTTCATAGCTCAAACAGACAGGAATACTCGGGAGAGCTAGAAGAGGTAAAACAACAATGACTCCATGAGTGGAGGCATTTTCTAACGATACAGGATGTATTCAAATCCTTTACTTAAGTAGCAATACTGCACTAAGTAGTAACAATACTGCAATATAAAAATACTCCCTTATAAGTAAAAGTCCTGCATCGGAAATGTCACTTAAGGAAAAGTACGTAAGTACTGTTAACAAAATGCACTTAAAGTATCTAAAGTGAAAGTACTCATAATTCAGAGAGTGTGTTCAGGAGTGAGTGTTATACTATTATATATTATTGTAAAGAGCATTTTACTGTTGCAGTTGATCAAGACAGATATGTATGACTCATTTATGTACTGTTGGGTAGTTTAATCTGTAACAACCAACATATTTTGAATGTCAAATCTGTAAAGTAACAAGTAAATAAAGGTGTGAGATAAATGCAAGTATAAAGCACAATATTTACCTCAGAATTGTAGTGAAGTTTTTTTTTTAAAAAAAGCATGAAATGGAAATACTCAAGTAAGGTACAAATATCTCAAGTTTTTACTGAAGTACAACACTTGAGTAAATGTTCGTTACAGTACATCCCACCACTGGTATTTTCCCAGTAAGCACTGATTTGATGAGTTGCATCAAACAATCAACATCAAACTTCTAAAAAGAGCTAGATTTGGCTGAAATGTGGTTACATATGACCATTTTTTCAAAAGCATCTTAACCACCATAATTTTAGTGTGAAGTCTTAACTCCATATTAAAATATGTTGTTGAAACAGCAGTTATATGTAACATACATGTCTAAAAACATTCACTTTTAAACCAGATTCCACCCATTACAACTTCCACATCAAGTCTTTTGACGTGGAAATCACCAAATCAATGCTTACTGGGTTTATCATCAGCTGGTCACTATACGTCCTGCTATAATATCACCAAAGGTAGTATTACTGGCACCCTTTTTTTCTTCCGCACCACTGTTCCAGTTGATAAAAACACAAACTGAACAAAGGAAGATGAATGAACACAAAAGCTTAACAACCTCGTACAAGTGAGTACAACAATCGCTCAGCACATGTCGGTTAAAATAAAAACCCTCACACGTGTAACGGTCCTTTCCTTTGGTTTAATAAAACAATACTGGAAGAGACTCACAACTACAAACCGTGTCTACATGGAAACAACCTCCCTGGCTGGAAAGTGACAATGTTTCCAGGATTTTGGGTAAGTTTATTCGTAACCTGCTACATATCTCTTGTGTGCTACATCCATTACATCTGAATCAGTCATGTGAACAATCTCTTTATATTAGAGTGCATTAAGGCTGAACAACGCACAGAAAAAGTTACTCTGACACCCCCACCCCCACCCATTAGAAGTAATAAAAGTATTTATTAAAGTCACTGAGCTAAGAAGCCACATGTTTCATGTGCTTGGTGAAAGTTAGTTAAGGCTTTTTTGATATAAAGGTAAAATGACATCTTGTAGCTATGGCATGAAAAGTGTTGGGTTTTTGTCTGAAGCAGGAGCCACTGAGGATCGTTCACATACCTTCACTGAACAGGTATACAGTCATTATTAAGCACTATATCCAAAATACTTTTGTTAAAACAGTAGATTAAAAGCCCAGCTGTTTACATCTGTACATAGTACTCATGCACCCACATTGTGTGCTATATATACACATTCTCTTTAGCATGCACTGCACTGCACTTTCGCTTACATGCGAGGAACACGGAAGAATCACGAACATAAATAATGTCATGGTGAAAGAGGGGAAGAAATCTCATCCTTGCTTAAATAGAATCTTCAATAACCACAACAGACAATGTATTAGTTTAAAGCTGCAGTAGGCAGAATAGTTTTGACATCAAATTCCATAACAACCTTTCAGCATATTGTAATTCAATTGTTCTGAGAGATAACTAGACTTCTGCACCTCCTCATTGCTCTGTTTTCAGGCTTTAAAAATCCAGCCCATGACGGGAGACTTTGGCCAATCACAGGCCATTTCAGAGAGAGAGTGTTCCTATTGGCTGTGCTCTGGCTGGTGGGCGGTGCTTGGTATTTCCTCAACTGATCTCAGCATGGCTGCTGGGTCACAAACTGTCTAATTTTACAGCTAAACAGTACACGACAAGATGATTCTGAAAACATTTGAGGTGAGAAATAGGCATTACAGTAACAGAATATTGATTCATATTTGATCAGCGCTGCCTAGTTTGACCGTTTGATCAGAGGTCACGAGTAATTGAGAACTGGTTGTTTTCCTACGGTCTGTGAAATCTTGCAGATGCCATTAGGAGCACCGGAGGACACTGAGGTACATGATTTTTTTTCAGATTACCTGTCTTGTGCACTATACTGTCAGGATATAGTGACAGTTTTTCTTTTGTTTCATTTCTACCCACTGCAGCTTTAACAGAATCAGTGTCTTCTGACATGCACACAGTGTAACACAAAATACTGTTTACAGTCTGTGCAGACACACTCCCTCACTACAGTGCTCTTTTACACTGACTTTCTCCTTGATCGAGGGAACTCCCGGAAGCTGTGCCCGGGTGAGAGTGTGCTTCCTGGCGAAGAGAGTCCAGTGTTGTCCCTGGAACCTGGCGAGCAGCCCTGGATCCTGTAGGAGACTGAGTTGTAGTAAACAGAGTTGATATGGCAGCCGTGGTGTTCACTGTGAGACATAAGAGGACTGTCACAAATCCCCAAACGGTAGCAGACGCAGGAGCAGAGGGAGCTGAGGCTCGACTCCGGCCTCCGTCTGCCCGCCTTGATCTGGAAATGCAGCCTGTGTCTGCAGGGGCTTCTTCGTCTCTCCTGGTCCTCCGCCGGGGAAGCGATGAGGTTGGTGCGGCTGGTTCCTTCCTCCATCGGGAGGAAGAGCGTGCTGTGGCTGTGGTTGTGGACTGCGTTCCTCTCCCTGTGGGCGCTCCTACTCTGTTCGCCCATGACACGGAGACCCAGACCCCCATCCAAAAGGCCCCTGTCCCTCTTCAGCGACGCTCTCTCTTGAGCATCCCTCCGTTCGTCCTCAGTGTTCATGGTGAGGAAGCGGAGCACCACCAAGTTCAGGAAGGCCCCGATGACGGTCAGCCCCACCAGGATGTACATGAAGCTGAATGCCACATAGGGCGTTTTCTCCTGGAGGTCCTCCTTCTTCTGCAGGGCCACAAAGTCCCCGAAGCCGATAGTGGTGAGCGTGATGAAGCAGTAGTAGTAAGCGTGGAAGAAGCTCCATCCCTCGAAGTGGGCGAAGGCCGCGGCCCCGACGCACAGCGTTCCGATGCAGGACAGGAAGCCCACCAGGACCATGTTCTCCATGGACACCTCGGTGCGTCGACAGCCTAGGCACTGCTTCACCTTGTGTAGGAGATAGCGGACGAACGTGTTCATTCTTTCTCCCAGGCTCTGGAACATGACCAAAGTGAGAGGGATTCCCAGCACAGCGTAGAACATGCAGAAGACCTTTCCTGCATCTGTGCCTGGTGCTGCATGTCCATAACCTTAATGCAGAGAGAGATGGAAATGAAAGGATGCACAGTATACGCATACTGTATAGCAACGCTTGGAGGGTAAAACATGGATCTTTTTTAATTAGTCTTTTCAAAATGCATTAATTTAGACAAATAGAAAAATGCTCCACTGACACATAGCAACAGAGTAAAAGTAGAAGGTAGAAGATACAGGACCCCCAGGACTCTCACCAGCAGACTGAGGAATAGTTTTTTCCTCCAGGCCATCAGACTTTTAAATATATAATTCATACGACACCTTCTCACACAAAATATATCTTATACTGTATATGTTCTTAATGTATATGTTCTTAATATGCCTGTATGTGTTCTTGATATGCCCTTGTACAAAGTATTTCCTTTTATAATTGTAATATATACACTGTAAACAATTGCTGTTAATTTACAGCAGGATTTCAACAGTATTAACCTGTTATTGCTAAAAACAGTGCCTTACTGTTAATACAAAAGAAAACCTGTTAAATTACGCTCATAGGCCGTTTTTTAACTGAACTATAATGCATTCTTAAAAAACATCACTTTACTGCTGATCAACTGTCTAAAGTATCATCAATAACAGTTTCATGCAGTCATTTTTTAATTCTGGGACCTGATCTGCACATGTGAGGCTTGTACATTGTACATGATTGTAAAATCAGTGAATTAGCTTC